>OX465289.1:22290000-22512500 GCA_949987695.1 Merzomyia westermanni
TGCAACTCTACGGCGCTCTGAAGGGTTCTAGTGCAATGGTATGTCTAAATTTTTTTTAATACATTATAACTTCGAAATTTTAAATGTAGAAATATAAAATTCTGAAGAGAATTGCCCATACCGAATATTTATGTCTACCTGAAAAATTCAGATGGATTCACTCCAAATTTGTATTCATAATTTGGCCCAACAATAACTAAGGCACATTTTAGGCCAAGCTTTTATTATACTTTGCTTTATGTTAATTTTAACTTTCTTAGAAAACTAGCTTTGCATAGAATTATTTGCCGACGCCGACGGCTTATGACAGGCGCAGCATTTTTCCTGAGCACTTCTTCATTGAAAAAATAGATATGGAAGACTTACGGACCACTGATAAAGGTCATTCCTATTTTCAATCAACTTTTCTAACAGATCTAAATTTTCTATACTAGCTGCCTCGATACTCTAATGTGGAATTTTTGATATACAAAAAGACAACACTACCTAATGTACTCACCAATATTCATACACATAAGTAAGTTCATGCGCTTCATTTGGTAAAAACTTAATCAACGCAAAATTGTGCTTAAATAATCAAAACCCGTCAAGGTCACATTCAGCATTTGATTTATCCCAATCAAACTCGTTGAATATGTGAATTGGATGCTTTGAACGAAAAGAATTTTCGTAACTACTTAGGTTGATTGAGTTGAAATTATGATCCCTACGGACAAATTATTATTAATATGAATGTTAGATTATGAGGACTCAGCCTTAATAGTTATAGTAATTTGGCACGATACATGTACATATGTGCATACGTAATCAGCATAATAATTTTGAGCTTCTCTTTGCATTTGTGTTGTAGTACAAAAGAGTTTGCATGAAAATATAGTTGCTAACCTTGGATGAATCAAGGGTGATTCTTTCTTTGCCGAATTTTCGCCAGTAAATATTTTACCTTTTGTTATTTAATAACAAAGGCTTGTCACAATTAGTCTTACTCCATTATATATTCAACCACTTTTTAACTTTATTTCGTGAGGGTGAAAATCTGAAATGGTTATTGTATATAGAACGGCTATACACAAATGGCTTTATTGTCGAACAATATTTAAACTATACGACACTTTTTTATTTACAATTTTAGATATATAGGGTGTTTTTTTTACAGGTTTGTTTTTCGAATAGAGATAAAACTGGCATTTTGTGGTCAAATCTGGCAACTCTAATGTCATTTATGTTCAGTTTGGTTTGCCATTTCATCATGAACAGGTTGCCAAAAGAACAACGCTTGCAAATCGTGCAAATTTATTTCGAAAATAATGGTTCAGTTCGCGAAGTTTACCGTGAGCTCCGTCCATTTTATGGTCGACATAATCGTCCATCAGAGCAATTAATTCGGTTAACCATGGATCGTTTTCGCACTACGTTTACTCTATGTGATAATACGCATCCGCAGAGACGTCGAACAGTGCGCACCGAAGAAACAATTGCCGCTGTAGAGCAAAGTGTTGAAGAGGACCCGAATGAATCGATTCGCCACCGTGCACAGCAATTGGAGCTTTGTCCATCAACTTTATGGAAGATTTTGCGCAAAGATCTTGGCTTGCGACCTTACAAGATCCAGCTTGTGCAAGAATTAAAGCCGCGAGACCATGCAATGCGTCGTGATTTTGGTGTATGGGCCGAAAATGAGATTGATTTCGATGCTGATTTTCATCGCAAAATTTTGTTCAGTGATGAGGCTCATTTTTGGTTGAATGGCTACGTCAACAAGCAAAATTGCCGCATTTGGAGTGAAGAGAATCCACATGAGACCCTTGAAACGCCATTACATCCACAAAAACTGACTGTTTGGTGTGCTCTATGGGCTGGTGGAGTCATTGGGCCATACTTCTTCCGCAATAATGCTGGAGAGGCAGCTACCGTTAATGGAGACCGGTATAGAGCCATGATAACCGACTATTTTGTTCCCGAATTGGATGGCATGAATGTGGATGAGTTGTGGTTCCAACAAGACGGCGCTACATGCCACACAGCGCACGTCACAATCGATTTATTGAAGGAAACATTCGATGAGCGCATAATTTCGCGGAATGGACCTGTCAATTGGCCACCAAGGTCGTGTGATTTGACACCATTGGATTATTTTCTTTGGGGATATGTGAAGTCGCTCGTCTACACCAACAAACCAGAAACGTTAGGGGAATTGGAAGCCAACATTCGTGGCGTTATTGCCGACATACGGCCCCATATGCTCGAAAAAGTGGTTGAAAAGTGGACCTGTAGAATTGGCTTTATTCGAGCCAGCCGCGGCGGCCACATGCCCGAAATCATATTTAAACATTAATGGCATAAAATTATCCTTCTAATAAAGCCAAATTGATGGACCTTAAAACGATTTTCTTGTGTTTTATTTCAATTCAAAGTTCTATACCCCTAAAAAAACACCCTTTACTTTCCCAACAGCTCCACACGAATTTTTATTAACTTCAGTTTTATGTTTTTAGCTATATACACTTTTAAGACCTCACTTGTTACTTAAATATCACCACTTTAAAAATCTTTCAAATAAGAATGCTATTTGCAGTTAAATGTTAAAATTTGATTTCCTCAAGTTGAACAGGTGACTGAACTGGTAGCGTCTTTTGGCTGCTACGAGGCGATTAACGTTGCCTCAATTAACTTTCCATGGCGACATCTTTTGTTTAGTAAATAAAAACTAAATAGGCAAAGTTCAGGCAACAGTAAGGACCGTTTTCTCAATAGCCGGTTTACGCTAACCGGCACTTAGTTTGACAGATAACCGAGGAACTTCTGTCAGTTAAACTGCCGATTAGCGTTAACCGGGAATGGAGAAAACTGCCCTAAGTATCAAACCCAATTAGAAATGTTTTTTTTTTTTGAAACGCAACTCAATACCTTTCGTTTGATACCCATACTGACATATCTCATTAAACAAAATTTTGTTAAGGGGCAGCCCCGAAAAAAAGTCGTATGGCAACAATATCTACATACCAAATTTCATACAAATCTGTGAGCTGTTTTCAAGAAAGTCTGGATATAAAACTATACAAGAATAGCTCGATTAAATTTATAAGATTAATTTCATATCAAACACAAAAATGCAGTTTCAATATTTACGATTTTTATAATTATTTGGTAAAATTCAAATTGTATTAGTGGTATTCATTTATATGTTCACATGCCTCTTAAATTGTGTAAAGCTCGTATATATGTAATTTTTCAAACAAATTTACTAGGTTTACATAGTATACAAGCTTGTTTACTAACTTCAAATATGCAGATGTATTCAATTTGGTGTCGTATTTCGTTTCTCTAAAGTGAGGCAAATTGCTGTCATGGGTTCTATTTGCGAATATTTTGTGAACAATTCAAATTTTATGTTTTTGCTGTTAAACTTGCCACTGATTTTACTTATAATATTATCACTTTACCTAAAAATGAAATAACGTGTTTTAATGCACCTGACCTAAAGCCAGCTATAAATAATCTTTAAATTAAAAATAATAAATTTATTTTTTTTCTTCTTTTCAGGTGAGTCACGATATTCCATATATTTCAAAACCAAATACTGTCTGTAATGAATCTCAAGAGCATTCTACTGTTGGAAAAATGTATGATATTATATCGGCACAAATGACGCAGGTAAGCTCCAACTCACTAGAAAAAAAGCAAGATAGAGCAATTATATTTGGAATTCCTTAATAAAGTACATACACGGAATTACTCAATTTAATGTCAAGTACCTTTGCGACCGAGCTTAGCTCGTCATTTTCATAGGATGCTACTCAATTTAGTTTGCTTTTGATACTCATAAGTAAAGATATTCTGGTTTTTTGTATGAATAATTTTACTTACCAGCAGTCGACAAATTGTTGGCTGCTCAAAAATGTTTCCCATTATTTTCGACAAGTCTTTAAAAGATTTCTTGCTGAATTGTATGGTTAGAGGCTATCGATTGTTAACAAATAATTGAGAAAGAATAGGGTCACATGGGTATATTTGTCGGTTTCTGCTCTATATTTCGGTCAACATTCTTTGCTTTCTTCATGGTTTTTCAAAAATTAGAATTATCCATAACTTTTTATATTTAATACATATGAAATGTCAGCCAAACTTCCTTCTATACCATGTTCCGCATACGTCCCTGGTTTTCTTTCGGAGGCATTACTTTTAGCATACTTGGTCACTCTTGATAACGAAACGTATAACATACCATGCATGAACATCGATGAATTTAGCACCACTCTTGAGTTTGTCCCTGAACTTTATACGTAGTCATGGCATATGGAAATTGATGGCATTGCATGGTAGACCATAGCTGCCCCTTGGATGAGTATAGTTCTCGGTATATTTACTTGTTTGCGGTTTTTTTTGTTGTCCAAAAAAAGTAGCAACCTTACCTAGAATATTTTTTCTTCATACGCAGGAAAATACCTTTTGTTTGATACCCATATTGGCATATTTCATTAAATTTTAAAAAATATTCAGACAGGTGGCAACCCTGTAAAAACATTCCATGTGGCAACACCCAAATCGATTGAACAGTTTTTCAGATAGTCTTGATATAAAAATATCCAAGAATAGCTAGTTTAAAGTTATAAGATGATGAACGACGCAGAAAAGTATTCGTTGTAATCAATAAGTACCTGCTGTCTTGGCTTTACAAGTATATGGCTACCAATTCCTTGGCATCCCTTTCCTCCTCTTCTTTTGGTAACGAGAGAAGTTTAAATTGATTTCTTTTATGTATGTTTGTATATAATGTATATTTGTTATCACATATATCCAGCCCACCGAAATTAAACAACTTGTTGCCTGTAAAATAGCTAACACTCAAGCAGAACAATATTACTCTCCTTTTTGCTCAAACTCAAACAAACAAACAAACTCTCCCCCCACTAGTTAAAATGTCTAAAAACATGCTACTATTTAAAACAACTTCTCTCTGCTTTCCCGCACTCAGTTTTCACAAAAAACTAAAACGTATGACTCTCTTTGCGTTCTCAGGGAATACTGTGAAATATGCGAGAGTGTGAAATAACCGCTCTAGGTAGGATATGAAGGACTACTTAATTAAAAATTGAGGAAACAAACAAATTTAGGGAAATTTTTTTTGAATCTGGCTTGGGAGCATGGTTTTCCTGTTAAATATATGCAAAATAAATGCGCCTAAAATTATGTACTGTTATTAATACAAGCAGTGCTAGTGACATATGTTTTTGTAACAGTACTTCGACCCACTAAGTCGGCACGAAAACTCATGAAGGCGCACTAACCAGTGTTACACTAGCTTCTTTTTGCTGAAGTCATCATCAGTGTTGTTCATTCTTTATGTGGAAAATTGGGTAAACAAATTATTTTAATCGTTAAGAAAAAGTACCACGAACTACAAAATATTACTTCATGTGTTTTGATTTAAAATATGTAAACATTTTGTAATTATAGGACTCTCAGAAGTGGTATATTGTACCACTTTAATCACTTATATACATAATACTCGAATGTAAATATTTTTCGCAAGTTATTCTCATTTTATTCGAAATCTCATAATTTTCAAAAGTAAAATATAAATAATTTACACACATGTCTAGATCAACAGCCCTTAAATGGCGGTTTTTTTAACCGTCCAAACGATTTTAACCTTCCAAAAAATAGCGCCACCTGACTCTATCCTTTGCCCGCTGCCGCCAATTAGAAACGCCAACGGATCGCGCATTGTTCTCCACTGGGTCTTTTCCTCTTCCTTTGCTTTCATGGGTTCCGACAAAAGTATACCTTCCGGGCATGAGCATATTCCTCAATTCACCAAGCCAAGGTAGCTGATGGGTTCTAGTTCGTTAGACTATGTCGATGGCTGCATAAAGCTCGTACAACTCCTCTGTAAACCTTCTTCCGTAAACACCGTCGACATAGCGTAGAGGCCCGTAACTCCTTCGAAGAATCTTTCTCTCGAATACTCCGACTCATCAGCGGCTGTAGTTGCTCGGTTTCCCCATTTACTTTGCTCACCAGGTTGCCGTTTTTGTCTTTGCAACTGTTCGGGGCAGCTTTAAATCCTTCCGCCATTTGCCGGATTTGATATTTTTCTGTCACAATATGAACAGACTGCTGAGATAATAAGAACGAGCCCTCATCTAGATATATTATTTGCGCTTCAGCAACTAAGTGTATCGTATAAATTACTACCCGGCGCCCACATTTTGCCTTTTTAAGCTTTTAACAAAGGTCCTATCTCCAGTTTTGAAAGCAGCAATATCGGATTCTTATAGAAAGAATGTATAACATTTTACATTAAAATAAATCACCAGCATGTAACATAATAGCCACCACTGTTGAGGAAGCTTTTAACATTACTGTTAACAGTAACTTTATTAACATTTTGAAAAAGCTCATCCAAATACTGGGGAAATTGTCTTGCCTGGAGTGTGGTCAAACGTCTTTAATCTCTCTGCAGTTCTAATAACTCTCCCTGTAACGATGGGCAGAGCGGCACGTACGTGCCGAGAGAGTAAAAACGTATGTACGTATACAAAAGCGGAGAGCATGAGTTGAGCGGGAAATGCATGACTGGTACAGTGGGCTGTGTATTTAAAATATTTTTTGATATTTCCAATTGTGAGGGAATCCAAATATTTTTAATTTTAAATAGCGTTCATAAAATAGTTAAAACGTTTTAGGTTGCGGCGGCTTATATACATTTTCATATATTTATCCCAATATAAATATTTCAAATAAATATCTCTCATCGCAATGATAGTTATATTCAAGTAAGCACAAACGGGAAACTGAATATTTTAAGTGCAATAACAAAGGAACATCTATCGAAATTGCTATTTGTCCCACTGTAACAATTAGTAGTGGGATTATTTTCGAATAATATTCGAATAAACGAATAATAATATTCGTTTCAAAAAATTCGAATAGTGTTTATTCGAATAATTTATCCGTATATTCGAATAGTATTATTCGAATAGTGGTATTCGAATAGTGGTATTCGAATAATTGTATTGAAATGCGAGAGATTTTGGAAGCGAAATTCACTCTCGTCATCGCTTGTACCTATGAGCATGCATTTACGGTTTGTATGCGTGTATTTATGTTTGCGTCAGCCGTGATATTTGTTTAAATATTCGAACACCTATGATTTGAATAGTTGTCATTTATTCGAATAAAAGTAGAATTCAAATAAATATTATTCGAATTATTTATAGCCTTTGAATAAATGAATTTTTGATTCGAATAGTCCCATGTCTAGTTACAATTATATAGTTCCAATTGCGCTGATTTGTGGTGGTGCCCATATGCAACCAACACTGAAAAATAATATTTGTTGAAAGATATTTTAAATTTGTTATAAAAACGATGCAATAACGTTTTTTTTCGTTTTTAATAGCTAAATAAAAATATTAAATAAAATTTCATTTATTCAAACATCACCTGCAATTTTTACAGATTTCTTACCATTTTTAGCAACCGATAAAAGTTTATTACCGCACTTTGTTCGTATATGCTTTTAGGCATTACATATATTGTGTAAGGGAAATTCAAGGCTTCGGTAAAAAAAAACTTTTATATATTTTTCAAATGCTTCCAACTAAATATTTTTTTTGTTTCTTCTATATAAAACGACTAAATTTGTCGTATATAGAAAACATGCCCATGTAGTAAGTATGACAAAAAAATTAAATGTATGGAAATCAAAATGCTTTTTGAGACACTCGAAACTTATATTCAAGTACAATCAAGTTTTAGGGACTTCTTAACTACTATATTAAACCAGCCGTGGAGTAAGATGAATGGAAAATATGATTTAATTAGGAATTTGTTTGTCTCAGGGTCGCTTCTTAAAAGCCGGTTAACGCTAACCGGGGTTTAGTTGTCTTACTTTGAACAGTTAGCTGTGAAATTGACAGCCGATTTGGCTTAACCGGCTGTTCTGAAAATGGCCCTAAATGTTCTCAGCCCAATCCACAAGAAGGGTGGTCCTGCCAACTGCGCCAACTATCGCAGTGAATTGCGCGAACAACTAAAGGCTCCTAAATTTACCATTAACCAAATTTTTACAATACTCCAAATATTGAAAAAAGGCCGTGAGAAAAGCGTGCACACCCATCAACTCTTTGTTGATTTTAAAATCAATAGCATGAAAAGAAGCTGCCTGTTTGCCGGTATGTCCGAATTTGGATACTCCTAAAACCTTATACGTCTGTGCAAAATGACGTTGAGCAACCGAAAAATATTTAATGCCGAGCTGTGTGCAGACACCGACATAGTCCAATGAATTAAAAGCCAACGGCTTCGTTGGATAGCCCATGTTGTGCGAATGAATGAAGATGCTCTGACCAAGAGAAATTCTTATCTCCATCTTTCGGTGCTGGCACAGGAAGAGGGAGATCAGCACTACGATGGAAGGATGAAGTGGTGACTGACTAGTTATCCCGTGTTGCTTCCACTTGGCGCCAGTCGCCGCAACGAAGAAACGCCTGGCGAACAATGTTGAATAGCCTAAATCGCCCAGGCCAAGAGATGGCTATTTAAAAAATAAAGAATTAATGAAAGGTATACAATGTAGTGGTTTTCATTGTAATAACAACCGATGTCAACTTTAGTACAGAAACATATTTTGACCTGAAATAATCACCATTCGTCCGTGTATCGATAGGAAAAACTTCTGAACCGGAACGGCTTTGTCCATTCGCTGATATAACGAACTACTTTTAAATAATATATCAGAAAAATACTGGCATAACAGCTAATGTTAATTTTATATTTAAAAATTTTTGATACACATTTTTTAAATAAAATCCCTACTATGAATTGCGTTTAATATCTACAAAAAAACCCTAATTTTTTTTTTAAATTGGTACACAATTTAAAAAACATCGGACCTCCAGCCGCAAAAATGATAAGTTAAAAAAAAAAATATTTTGTTTAAAATTTACTCTTTTTGCTAAAACTTGTTTGCACAAAATTTTCCCCATGCCCACTGTAGGGTATGTATGAGCGTTAATGGCACCACATAGCCTATTGTACAGGGTGGCTGATGAATTTTGCTACATTAATAAACTCAAATAATTTTTTTTCCAGTGTATGGAATTCATTTTTCTTTTATTCATGTTAAAGCTCATTAAATTTTATTAAATATAGCTTAATTAGTTTTAAAAATAATGGAATTTAAATGCCCCCCCTGCTCGTCGATGCATGTGCGGCATATTACCAAAAAGTTGTTAATTACTGCTTGGAGAGTTGAGACAGGAATAGCCGCAATTGTTTCTCGAATGGATTGCCTTAGTTCATTCAAATTTGTTGGTTTTGCTTTGAAGACTTCCTGTTTGCAATAACCTCACAAGAAAAAGTCAGGTGCAGTAAGGTCAGGCGACCTGGGTGGCCAACGGAATGTGGAGTTTCTGGATATCAGCTTATTGGGAAATTTTCGTCGCAATTCTGTCATAACAGGTTGGGCTATATGAGGAGCTGCACCATCTTGCTGAAACCACACAGAGTTGAAAGAAATTCTCATTCGGCGTAATTCTGGATAGAAAAACTCTCTCAACATGATCAAGTAACGGTCTCCAGTAACCGTAACGGTGTGACCGTTTTCTTCGAAGAAGTGGGGCCCGACAGTGCAGCGTGATGAAACTGCACACCACACTGTGACACGAAGTGGATGCAATTCCGTCTCATGGAGTATCTGTGGGTTGGAAGCACTCCATATTCGACAATTTTGTTTGTTTATGTTGCCGTTTAAATCGAAATGGGCCTCGTCAGACATGAAAAGACAGTTCAACATGTTTCCATCTTCTTCCACCATTTGAAGCATCTTCTGGCAAAATTTCAAGCGAATCGGCAAGTCTGCAGCGTTCAGTTTGTTGGCCATTTGAATTTTATATGGGAATAAGTCCAAATCTTTGTGCATAATTGACTGTAATGACTGTCTGCTTACACCCATTTGAGCAGATAAGCTTCTTGTCGAAACACGTCGATTGCTTTGTATGGCAGCAGCTACAGCAGCGATTGTTTCCTCCGTTCGAACTGAAGGGTTTCGATGGTAAGGTCTTCTGTTGACTGTCCCATGCTCGGCAAAATTGTTTACAAGTCTTATTATGGTCCATCTGCTCGGAGGATTGCCGCCAAACGTGCGCCTATACTCTCTTTGAACCGAAACTACGGACTTCAGTGCGTGATAGCGGCGGACAATCCAAATTCTTGTTTCAGTGTCCCAGTTATCCATTTTTGTTAAACGTAAAAGTCAATCTGCAAAATAAAAAAAAAATTAACCAGATTCATTAAATAGAAAAAAAGTTATTTAATTTTTTTTTGGTAGCGGCTTTCATTAGCCACCCTGTATCAGCAAATCTTAGCTTTTGAGTGCAATATTCCTCACTGTTTACATTCACGCACCCAACCCCACAGCCGTATTGGCGCTCGATGAATGTGGAGAGCAAATAACAATCAAAACAGAGCGACGAAGTAATAGAGCAAAGCTGGCGCTACAAAACTCGCTACTGCCATCCAGTGTGACCAGGTTAACCTTTTCGAGGCTAGATTTAGTTTTTTTTTTGTCCTTTAGCCCCATAATTTTGGTTTTAGCTTCGTGCCTTTTTTTACTCCATACCTTTTCTGGCCCCATCATAATATTTTTCATATCAAATTAAAGTTAAATGATAACGAAATACAGAAAATTAGTTTTAAATACTGTCAACTATTGACCTCTACCATAGAGTTTTGGGCGGAAGTCCGAGAGCATAAAAATTCATTAAACAAACCCCCTTTTAAGGACTAGTAGAATTCGTATTTAGCCTTTTGGTATTACCTTTCAGTAATAGGGAGGTTGAGAGAATTTTTAGTGCCATGAACATTTTAAAAACTAAGCTAAATAAGTGATTAAAAGTTAAGTTGCTTAGCTCGCTGCTAAATATTAGATGTTCGTTAAAACGCTTATCCAAATGTTGCACTGATTTTAAGATTACCGATGATCTCATCTTTATGATAAATAACCAAAGTTTGTACGGAGACTAAAGCTGTTCTGATTCATCAGACCAAGAAAATAATATATAATCAATTAGTTTGTTGTGAAATTCCTAGTCAATGAAAATGTGCCTGATATGTGTTGGAACAGGAATAGTTTCTTTAAATTATGTCTGCAGATTTATATACAAATAGTTTAAACTAAATTAAACAATTTTAAATAGATTTCGTAAAAAAATTTCTGACTTCTTTTTAGCTTCTTATTTTCTTAATTTTAGCCTTTTTTAACTTTTTTTGTTTTTTTTGCCGATTTAGCCTCTTTTTTTCTAACACCTGGTCACACTTCTGCCGGCCAGCTACCGAAACAGCATTTCGCGCTCTCACACTCTCTCTGTATCTCGCTCTCTCTCTCTGTTTCGCAATTGTGGGTGCTTTGTTGTATTGACTTGGCGCTAATTAAAATTTGCTTGGTTTAAAAGTGTACAGGTTGGTTGTCCGGGCTAGCGACACATACATACATACATACAATTGCAGAGAAGGCTGTATAGCAGGAATTTTTGGTTTTTAGGCAAGGTCTTGCTGTGAACACACATACAAACTTATACTCATACGTTTAAGTTTTAAAGGCATGCTGTTGAAGCTTTACGACACACCACGCGCGTTACATCCATCTCCGCATATTTTATTGTGTATGAAAATCAGTGCTTCCAAAATGATTTGCACTTTGTGCCCCACACACGTAACACATCTCAGCTTTGTGCATCGTCGTGCGTTGTTGGACGTTACCTTGATTTATGGTCTCAGTCGAGGCACCCTTTTTCAATGTCTGGCAGCTTCTTTGCCGCTAGCACTAGCGATGGCGCGCGTTCCTGTATGCTTCATGTGCTCAAAATTTTTGTATACTCTGGCACGAGCTCGCTCATTACAACTCATCCGCAACAGCTGTTGTCTCCGAATATATGCAAGATTATGCTACCTCCTTGCGCCCGCTTTTTAGTTCATTGTCCATGCCATCAATATCTATGTATTTTAGCCCACTGGCTCCTCTCTGTTATGTTTTGACGCCACTCGTGCTGCCGTTTTTGTTGTTCTGGTTTTAGTTTTTGCCATCTGCTGTTACTCAACTTTACTTGGCTTTTGCTTTGCTTTGCGCCGTCTCTGTATCTATCTGCTTGCCTGTCACCCGCTTACCTATCTAATTGTGGCGGCGGTGCGAATGTGATTTTAGCCAAACACCAACTCCGAAAATCCAGTTTATCCCAAGAAGGCAGCATGTTCGGACGTTTTAATGTGCACAACTCGCTTATTTCGTTTATGAAAAATCGTCGACGCGTCGCGCCGCGCTAAAGTGTTATCAGAGGAATTTTCACAGTTTTTTTTTTTCTTTTTTTTGGTGATTATTTGTGGGTTGGTTCAAGTGTGCGGGTGGGTGTGTGTTGAAAACTGTGAAAACATAGGCTGTCCATAACGGTAACAACAGCAACAACAACAATGAGTTATACGCACACTTGTAGCATCAACGAATTCTAGTCCCAGCTGAAACCTGTGTACTGAATTTGTATGTGATTAGACGCGTGTTCGCCTGGACTCGCTTCGGTCAGATGGTAATCGGATGATTTTTGATTGTGCTGTTTGCTGTTTGTTTGTGAATTGATTTCAAAGGCGTGCAATATGGCTCATTTCTCGTAGATAAACACATGTGAAAGTCGTTGTGTGCGCTATGAAACAAAGTGAAAAATTATGAATGAAATTTCATTTGCTTTCAGTGTGTTAATAATAATTGCGTGAAGCTCAGCGATATTTGAATTTGATATGCGTGAAAAATTTAAGGGAAAACATAATATTGCGAATTAAAATCAAATAAAATATGTTAAAACGCATTTAAAAATTGCTATGCACCACTGCGACTCAGTAAGCAATCTGTAAAAAAGTGAATTCTTGAAAATGCTACTTTGAAAAAATTGTATATTTCCATTTCGGCAATGGAAAGCATATAGCTGGGTTAAATTTAGTTCACGTTATATACAAATAAGAAATTTAAAAAGATTAAATTCAACAATCAAAATAATTATTTATTATCTCTCTATATATCTATGACAACAAGAAATAACAGCCGGAAACTTCATAGCACTCAGATATATAATCAAAATATCTCCTTAAAAATTGAGGTTTTATTTTTTCTATTTTCTGACTACTTTAATTCGTAATAAAAAACTTCTGGTTGAAAAAAATTTCTTAACCCAATAAACATTTAGGCTTTTGTCCCATTAGATCTCAAGTTGAGAACTAACGTGCTTTTCAAATCTGAAATGTTGTTTCCAACGCGTCATATTTCATTCTTCTTTCTTGAAATTCAATACGCACAACATTTCTTAATTTTTTTTGTTTTCGTTTTGGTGCTTTATATGCTTTATATCAACTTGAGAACTATAATTTTCTCCAAATATTGCAAAGCTTCGAGTATAACCAGAGAATAGCTTTGGAGATCAACTTGAGAAGCCATAAATTTCTCAAAGGTTGGCTAGTGATTTGAGAACTTATTGGATATCAATTTGAGAATAAAAAATTTATCTATAGGGCAATTCTCTTTGCCTACACCTTTTCACGTTTATATTAAAAAAACACAAGTTGATAATAAGAAATGTAAGTTTATATTAAGAATATGTGAACGAAAGTACGAAAACATACACTGAAGATGGCGGATCGCCGAAACCGGTTTGTAACAAAACAAAAATTGACAAGGGATGACGAAAAATCGTTCCAATATACAACTAATATCCACCCTGTCGGAAAAACAGAAAATCAAATCAACTCAATAAGTGAACTGGTAATGGGAGTAACTAAGTTGATAATGAGAAAGTTGAACTTGATAACGAGAACAGTAACAAATTACTCGAATAAGAATTGTGACACAAGTAAAAATGTAAAAAAAAATTAATAACTAAAAACGACGTATTTTTCTCATTAAAAAATGTTCTCATTATCAACTTGTCTTTTCTCAATAACCCTACCATTTTCTTTAATAACAAATAATAAATAAAATTTTGAGATCTTCTTTGATTAAATCTAACTCTGAGTTTGTTTTCCAGAGAAGTTGTGCTACATCTAGCTTTGTAAAGAACTGAGGGATTGATTTTTAAATCGATTTTGTTTATTTTTAATAGAACTGTTTCTCTTTTCGACAGGATATTGCTTATTATTCATCCAAGCGTTTGAAAGGTATTTTATATATCATTCATTTGTCTCTATCAAATTTGTTGTAATTTAAACAATTTTTTTTTACCCTGTAGATTATTTTAAATAAGATTTTTTGTTTTTTTTTTTGAGATAAATGACGAGAGCGTATAGTTCTTGATCAAATTTTTTTCTTCAACGCACTCTCCTAAAAAGTTCTAAACCATAACTTTGGCTGTTATAACCAGTTGCCACAGATATATAAATATTTATTTTGGAGATTCCGCCTACTAAAATATTTTTCAAATATAGCAATTATAAAAGTTTCGAAACGTTGAGTTGTAAATGTAATAGCACAGCAAAAATCTCGCTAACTGCGGAAATGCTTGAAAAACAAGTAGCTGAAAAAATGTCATTTAATATCATATATGCAAATCAATTATAAACATTCTTTAATATTATTCCAGCGCATGAAAATCGTGTCATAAAAAGTTGTAAGTGAATTAAAAAAATTAAATGTGACATGAGTGATTTTTTGCAAAATTTTGCGTCACTTGACTAACAAAACATGAAATACTAAATAATAAAAACTCAGTAAAATAAAAAGGAAAGCTAAAACTAAAAAAAAAAAAGTGCAAAGAAATTTTTATATCTTCCAATCACAATCTAAATGCTATAAAACAAGCATAAAAGTGTAATAAATTAATTTGAGGTGCTGGAGTGCCGCAAATAAAAACAATAAATCTAAGTGAAATGATTACGGTGAAAAACTAAGTATATTATAAACAAAACAGTCTCTAAGAATATCAACTAAAAATATAAAGTAATAAGGTGGTCCATAATTATAAAAAAATAAATAATAAGTGTATCTATATACCAATGATTTTGTTGCTGTAGGCAAAAAAATACATAAGGTAACCAACAAATAAAAAGTGCAGGAAAATAAAAATAAAAAAATAATATTATTTATATATAAATATAAAAAAAACCAACAAATAAAATGCAAGAAACTAAAAATAAAAAAATTATATATTCCAGATTTTGGTAATATTACTTTTTTACATGCATATTTTAGAAAATTTTGTTTGCCAAGTTTTTGTTGGAATTTTTTAAGTTTTAGTTTAAAAATTTTGAAATTTAGTTTGATACAATAATAGCATTAAATTCAAATTTAAACCCGTTTTAAAATTCTTTTGCTGGGTAAACGCAAATTTTGTGAGCTATATCAATTTTTATTTTTTTTTTCTAATTGCTTTGTTTTCTTTTTCGAAACCAAAAACAACTATAAAACCAAAACAGACCTGTTAAAATTGACTAGTAATTAGTAATCTATTAATTAGACGGCTGCTTTAATTCTAATGATTATTTTACTTGTTTTTTAAGAAAAGGCTATTATTAAATAATTACGATTAGAAAAAATCAAAAAATAATCAAAAAAAAAAATTGATTACTTTTGATTATTTTGGATTTTTTTTTTATTGCTCCCAGTATTGCTGATGTGTATGTTTCTGTGCAACAATAATGAAGAAATCAATTAAAAATCAAAAAATCTAAAAAAAAACCAAAAAAAAATTTAAAAAAAATTGTTTTGATTACTTTTGATTATGTTTGATTTCTTTTTTATTAAAAGCACATAAACATACACATCAACAATATTGAAAAAAACCAAAAATAATAAAATTTAATAAAAAAAAATCAAAAAAGTCAAAAGCAAAATGAACAACTTTTTTGATAATTTTTTTTTTTTAATAATCATAATTCATTCAAGCACTAAAACAAAAAGTTGATATAAATTTGCTTCCTTACATTTAATCCGTGCAGATAAAATTTTTTATTATTTTTGCTGTTTTTAAAAAATATGCTGTGTATCAACTCGAATAATAATAATCATCAAATGGATTTTCAAGAAACTAATAAGTCCAACCGACAATCATTAGTAATCATTATTTAACAGGTCTGAACCAAACCCGTTATTACATTTCAAGAACCAAACACTGTTAACTGAAACCCCTTACTATTTCACTCGCAAAAGAAATTCGTCCATTGATATAAGAACACTCCTAACAATCACATCGTATGTCTACAAGTTCATAACCATATGCATATACAATTGAAGTATAAGTATGCATAAATTTTCATTTTCATCACACTCAAATAAAATTTGTTTGCTTTTAAATCAATTTGGTATATCAGGAAAAGTAAAAAAAACGAAACGCGCCTTCTTTTTATTATACAACGTCGCCGGCGGCATTCTTTGGCCCATTGATTAGTCGTATTACTTTGTTTATCTTTTATTTGGCAATGATTTTTAGCTACGTATAAATATCACACCTATGAACCATAATATATATATAAATACAGCTGTGTTCAATATAATTGTAGTGAAGCTAAAATGGATATCTTTCGACGAAATAAAAACAATCTATGATTTTAAAAATATTCATTTAAAATATAACAGAAATCACATAAAACAAAATTTAATGGCCATCAAACTCTAAAAACTAAAAAATATTTAATTAACTTTCCTGAATTTTGTATAAACTTTGAAATTTCTTTTTATGTGATTTTTGTCATGGCCCTGCAGTCAACTGCCAAACTGGTTAGTAAACATTCTAGTTCATTAACTAGAATTTCGTGGGTTTATTCGTACTAGTAACGTTTCCGCTATCATAAGCAGCAACAACCCTCTACCATTTTCGATACATGCATACACGAGCGAAAAAGAAAACAATTCAGTGTTCGTTCAGTTAACAACGCCGTCCTACATTTTAACTATCTATTCAACTAATAATCTGAGTTTTTAAATATTCATTTAACTTAAAACTTTCTTGCAAATAATACTTCTGAGAGTAAAATCATAATCCTTTTGAGAATTTCGTGCTTTAAATAGTACATTTGGGCAGCAGATCATGTACGTACGTGCATGTCAACAAAATCACCCATATTTTCGCCACATCGCTACTGCAATAACGGCGCAGCAGCGAAGCAACAACGGATAAGAAATGTTCAAATGAAACCACGAAGAAAACTGAAAACGAAACGATCATTTATCAAATCAATTGTGTAAGTAAATAACATTTCTTTTTGGAATAATTAAAGTCACCTTTTGCTTATAAAAGGTTTTCAAAAAATTCACAAAAGAAATATTGAATTGTTGTTATTTTTCAGGGTTGATTTATTGTGATTGTGAAATGCAGTTTTCATAAATAAATAAGAATGAATCTCCAACGGAATCGTTTAAAAGCTGCAACAGCGCGGCGACACATACAATAACAAGGTGGTTAAAATAGCACTTTTAAAAAATCTAGTTACTAAGAACTTGCACATTATGTACTAGAATTCTATGACCAAGTTACCTGCATGGTTATTTGCAAAGAAACCAAAAATTTTCACTATAAAAAGTTAATCTTCTTTGAATTTTATATAAAGATATTTTTAGAAGTATGGATTAGATTTTATCTGAGATTAATATTTAAATTTTAAAATTTTCCATAAAATGTTTCAAGAAAATTTAAAAATGTATACCTGTGAAACCTATTATAAAATTCAATCAAAAAAGCAATATTATTAAAAAAGAAAAAAAATTACTTTTTGTAAAAGTTGCTATGAGTAGCGACAATATTTTTATTGAAATTGGTTTCATTTGTTGAATATAGTGATAGATATATTTTTATATCTGAGGACATATATTTTACAACTGATGACTGAATTTTCAATAAAGTGCTTTGTAATGTAATTTTGCAATTTTCGTGTATATTTAAACCAAAAATGAGCTAACATACCATGAAGTGGTACAGTAACTGGTATGATACTGATGCATACTGATACTAATACCGACTAGTATGACGGCTGATATGATTCTGGTGTATGTACTGACTAGTATTTTGAATGGTATTGTATTGGTGTGTATAATGACTAATATGTCAACTGGTATATTGCTGATGCAGATGCGGACACTTGCCATCTCGTAGGACATCGCCGTGTTAAAAATACCAGTTGCTAATATGGAAAAATTACAGGACTCGAACTAGCTGAGCGGGTTTGGCAAATAGGTATTTGACTAGTATAAAACTAGTAGAATTGACTGCAGTAGGAACTCGCTATATTTGAAATAAATATTAATAAAAACACAGATTCTTCTTATTTCGTCGAACGATATCCAACTTAATTTCACTGCTGTTATATTGAACACAACTGTACATATGTTTATCAGCACTTCTAGGCAAACTAAGAATTTTTCGCCAGCAATTCAATTTCAATTTTCGAAACATATCCAATTGTTGACGCGCTTATCTAGCAAAATAATTTGGCTAAAAGATTCGTTTTTTGTGAGCAACAAATGGGGTAGTAAAAGATAAATGTCAACCATTATTGAAATACGAAACGACCTAGATAATGCACTTTGAAATTTGCTTGGCTAGCCAAATATCGTTAGCAAATATAGTATTTTTAAGCTTTGGTATTTTCTGCAAAGTATTAAAGTGGTACGATTAGGATCAAATCCAAACAAAGTAAAAAATTGATGGTTTCGGGAATACTGCGGTGCGTAAAGGTCGTTAAAACCCAAGATTTTTTTTTCGTTGTAATTCATAACATTACCCACCAATATTCTGCTTGAAAGCGAGGTGTTCAAAATACCTTGTATTTGCCCCCACCTGCGGATTTAATAGAAAAGATGCGAGAATGAGGTGTAGAAATAATCGGTTTTTACTTTTATCGATTATATTTTAATTATCGATCGCTTTTAATAAATCTTTTATAAGAATTAAATATCTTAAGTCACCGTGGTGTGGCGCTAGTATTGCTGGTCTACCGCACCGAAGGTCCAAGGTTCGAGTCCTGGGTCAGCTAACATCAAAATTGGTTTGAACATTCTTTTTAGAATGGGGTCGCCCCTCACAGAGGTTTAGCTAACTTTTTCAGTGTATTTCTAAAATGGAGGGATTCTCAGAAAAAATTCATCTGCTTGCAAATCCCTTTCGGAGTCGCCATAAAATATGTAGGTCCCGCCAATTTATAGAAAAAATTAGAAGCCCCTTGCAAGTTGAAATAGAAATTCGCGCTCTATCTCATCGCAGGTAAATCCATCGTAATTACTATTGTATCTTTCCACATGAAATCGTCAGATAGTTGGAATCGTATCCTTCCGATTTATGTTAAATTTGGTGCTGAGCTTCCTTTCATCATAAAACGAAGTTCTGCTGAAGAAATAAATTTGAGGCTTTTTTTTCACAAGTTATGCAATTCAAAATCCATCTCATTCTTGTTTTGTAACTTTACAACTTTAGTTTATTTTTCAAATACTTCGAAAACTACTATATTAAAAAAAATTCACTTTTTCGCTTTTAAAGAGGGTACTTAGAGATATTAAAAACAATATTTTGACAAAAGAAATTTCGATTTCCTAATTTTAGAAAATTTTGCAACTTTCAAAATCGAAAAACTCAATGTTTTCCATTAAATTTTTGACTCAAATATTTTTGCAATATACAACTGATGTATCTAAAGATATCCCAAAATGTCGAAAGGGTGTTTTTTTTTTTCAAAATATGAAGTTTTGAATTATGGCAAAAATTTTAATATTTTTTTTTTTTAACTTTCTGTTCGAGTTCAATTAGTTAAACACAAAATTACACGATTTTGATTACTGAAACATATTTTTCATGCTAGGGGAATGTCAAAACACAATTGTAAAAACAAAAAAATTAAGAATGTAAAAGAAATTTTAACAGCTAATTGAACTCGACTGAAAGTTAAGGGAATTAAACAAATATTTTGCCGAAATTCAAATATCTATCAAATTGAAATTGATAAAAATTGATGTATCCGGTTTTTCCGATTCGCTAAGTTATCGAAATTGAGCTCGTCGAATTCAACACCCTGGCAATCAAAATAGACGGCGGTGCCAGGCTAATAAAACGATCGAAGGTCCAAGGCTCCCAGCTACCTGCTACACTCATGTTCGAAGAGCGCAAAACCAAATTGACATTGCCTGAACGTTCTGGCAGCCACAAGTCTTCAGTCGAAAATGTACAAACAGCTAATGGACTCTAAATGAATGTTTCACTCGGAAATACATGCTATCCGCACTTAGTGGGGGAGTGTAAGACAGAAGAAGTAGCCGCTGGGTTCGGAAAAACAATCAGGTGGTGAATGACTTGGACTGAACTAACTTTATCCGCGAAAGAGCATTAGTCACTTTTTCAATTACTCTTACAATTACTTAGAGGAATGAGACATTTCTTTGGTACTCCCTACATTACAAAAATTACAATTAACAAAAACAAATCTTTTCGCCTTGAAGGATGAGAATTACTTCTTCTAATTACTTGTCAACTTTTACCCCTCAAGTACTTAAAAAAAAAAATACTTTAAAACTTAAAAACGAAACCTTAAAGTCTACTTAAGAACGAAAGCACAAAAAAAAGTATGAATGATACTTTTGGCACAACTCAATCAACAATCACTGATTTAATATTTCTTTATGGGAGTTTCTCTATCTAAACTGCGTTGTAAAACAATTTCTTTTTTCTTACGCATATTCGACCTTTATATAAAGTTCACATGTGTAAATATTTAAGTTGAACACGAATTGATGTACATACTCGTATGTATATTCACTTATTAATATAAGGGTAGGCCAGTATTTATAATAGACAAACACCAGTTGCAATTACACATCCATAATTTGAAAGAAAATGTTGGGCTCATTGTAGGGTCATACAAATTGTTTGGTTTTGGTGAGTCTTAAGGTTTCTCCATATTTGTTTTTATTTATTTTTTTTTTTTGTCCAGGCTCGTTCTACAATCTCTAACTTGATAGTATTTACTGAGTACTTTATTTCATCAATTTCGGCAGTATTTAATGTGGCAAGCTGAAATACATACTTAGGATTTCGCTAGTCATTTTTAATGTGACTTAAATAATATGTACTTAAAAAGCACACGATGAGTAGTCGCTAAATATTCAGGGTGTTCTCTTGAACCAATTCTTTGTTGACTCAGTTCCTCTCCAACGAGGCATATAAGGTACACTCCTTGTTTTTCGTATTCAAAGTGCTTGCTCTACGCCGACGATCTTAATTAATTTTCTAAGGCTTTTGTGACCAGAAATGTTAAAAAATGATAACTAATCGTAATGATCCCGGTTTGATTAATTAATTTCTTGAGAATCCATTTAATGATTGATTACTAATTACTTTCAAATTTAATGATAATTTTCCAATTTACTAAAAAAATAATCAACAAAGTCATGATTTCTAGGATTATTAAAAAAACAAACAAAAACCAAAGAAAAAATAATCAAAAAAAAGTTGTTTTGATCACGTTTGATTATTTTTTATTTATTCTTTTTTTTCAATTCTTTATTTTTTTCAGTTGTAGAAGCACATAGTATACGCATCAAAAATACTGTAAAAATCAAAAATAATAAAAATTTTTTTTTTAAATCTAACAAAATCAAAAAAAAAAATCAAAAAGAAAGCAAAAGAAAAAAAAATCAAAAGTAATCAAAACCACTTTTTTTGATTGTTTTTTTTTTTTGATTTTTATTTTTTATTTGATTTTTTTTTTTCTAATCGTAATCAATTAATAATTGCCATTTCTTAAAAAACAATTAAAATAATCATCTCTACATATAATAAAATTGTAACAGGTCGATGTCTGTACATTGCAGATATTTAAGAAAAATCGATTGGAGGGATCTTTATTGAGCCCTTAGTAGCTGTATCTGTATGTTTGATCGCGCATCACTCCACAACCGCTGAATGGAATTGAATGGAACTTTTACCGTTATATTACTAGATGTTAAGCTTAAAATTTAAATTATCATATATTTCAATAACTCGACCAGTTTAGGAGATATCAACCAATATGTGGACCAAGGTGACCCAAATGTGTTTAATACAATATAGGTATCAAAGGAAAAGTGATAATAAGTGCTTCAATAAGCGATGTAATTACGTTCCATATCTTATCTTGTATGTGTGGGAGATACAATGACTATAATCGGACTCAGTCTATTGTAAGTTTTATAAGTTACTAATCAAATTTAACAGATCTGTTTGTAACACAGCTTCTCCTTCAGAGAGTCATAGTCAATCTTCATAGATGGTGTGAGCAAAACCTATAAAATACTTTAATTCAACATTTTCTCTATCCCGAGGCCATAGAGCCACTCCCTGTTGGTAGAAAAGAACTAGTTCAAAAAGTTTTTCTAAAACATGTGATTAACGCCATCAATGACTTACTAAAGGGGATTAGTTTAAATATTCCAAAAAAAAATTTTATTTTTCAACACACTCTAATATACATACATACATACATGCATAGTTATACGTACGTATATGAAAAAAATCGATTATCTTTTATCGAATAAACTATGATGCGTGATAATTTTACGGCTAGTTAAGGTCTGGCATATATGTCATTATTGTTGTTGATATGTTGATTTTTTTCCCATTTCTGACTATTATTAATATTTTATTGCTGCTCACGCGTTTTGTATTTATTATTTATTATTTGGCGGCAATATAGACAAATAGAGTTCATACCCTAATAAGATCTGTAAATATGAATACAAATATTGAGTTATAGATACCCATATTTATGCATGTACTTATGTAAGTTTCTACCAAGATAGCATTTGGACAATGGTTTGGCAACTTTCGAATATAACACTGCGTTCCAAAAACGAGCTTTAGTTCTGTCCTATGAACCAAATATACTTTTTGGAAAGGGGAGAAAAAATAAAAAATAAACGTGAGAATTTTTTTTTTTTTTTGCAGTGCTCCGTACGTGGTAGCCAAATTGTTGGTACAGCGTACTTTATTGTTGACATTCCATCAGTAAACTTGCATAAATTTCTATAGCAATAGTCGCACACGATTAAAAAAAATTTTATTCTGACGTGTACACGAAAATCGCCGATACATGTGTATTTTTATTTTTTTCCCCCTTTGCGAAAAAGTATATTTAGTTCATAAGACAGAATGTGTGTAATGCGGTGTAATAAAACGCATTTAGCTCGAGTGGAAGAACGTTTGTACTAAGGCCCAATCCCTGACGTTAAGAAACTGAGAACTGTCACTTGGTTTACAAAGAAATTTCCTTTATACAAACCTAAGAAATATAGAACAAATCCATTTCTAAAACCTCTTTAGGAAATTTGT
The DNA here is from genome assembly GCA_949987695.1 of Merzomyia westermanni. Classification (NCBI taxonomy): domain Eukaryota; kingdom Metazoa; phylum Arthropoda; class Insecta; order Diptera; family Tephritidae; genus Merzomyia; species Merzomyia westermanni. Next base: position 22,313,325 of record OX465289.1, read on the forward strand.
TTTATAGTATTCTGACTATTTTTAAAAAATGAAAAAATAAAAACTTAACTTTTTCAAATTTTACATAGCACCAAAAAAAAGTTTCAAATATTTATTTTTTGTTCAAGTAAACCTTTTTTAATATTTTGAATTTTATTACTTTTGAATGCAACTGGGTGCTTGTCAGAATTGCATAAGAGTTTGTGTTTTGCTTTCAAAAGCTTTTAACTCTTGATTTCACATTTCATTAATGTAAGAAGAATTGTTGACATGCATTTGAAATGCAAATATGTCAATAAATTTCTAAAAATATGCTTTGTTTGCCAGCAATTGTGGTATGTGGTGATTGCAATTGACTTGCTGATGCTCAGGTTTGCTATTACTTAACGTTGGCTTGGGATTTAACTGAACGTGAAGAGTACGGCATTCGTATATAAGCTTTTGAAAAAGTTTTACACTACTGATATATAGAGAACGATAGCGCCTGCAAAATTACGTAAGAGTAATCATAACTTCCAATTTTATGTAATAAACGCTCAAACCAATAGCTATATCCACGATTCACTTTGCTGTAATTATAATTTAATTTAAGTTTAAACTACCATAACTATAACCGTAACCATAGTCATAACCATAACCGTAACTATAACTATAATTATGATCATAGCCATAACCAAAACCTCAACCATAACCATAACCATATCCATAACCGTAACCCTAACCGTAAACGTATCCATAACCGTAACTGTAACCATAATTATATCTTCATATATAACATAGCCATAAGCATAGTAATTTCCTGAAATATCCATAGTTTTAACCCTAGCCATAATCATAACTGTAACCTTAACGAGTCATGCCGCAAGGCTTATTACTGTGATTGGTTGCGTTAAAGGTTACGTTAAAAATCATTTTTAAAGTTATAGCAAGGTTATGCACATTTTTATTTAATTTTTGACCAAGAAAGAAGATGGAATTGAAAATTTCACAACAAATATTTTTCCTTTATTTTGTCACGATTTCATTTGTTTTCAATAAGAAATATTTGCAATGATCACGTTAGTATAAGCAAGTTCATTAATCTCACAGTTGCTCCCTCAGAAATACCTGACAATTACCCGTTGTGATTTTGAGTCGCTATTCACATCCATTCATCCGTTTTATCTATTGAATCCAATCAAGTTAAATAATGCTACATTGTTCCCTCGCCTTCTTCAATTTGTTTAGTTGCTGCTTATTCTTCTCTCCCTCTCTTCACACAGTTTGTCTGGAACGTCTTTTAAACAACTCAGCGTGGTATCACTGTGACTCAGTGCAATTCTGTACAAATATATTTCCACATATTAATCTGATGAATTCAGAAGTATCAAAACGTTTAGGAAGTAAAGATTAATAATTTATGTACAATTTTACTCAAATAAAAAAAAAAAATTACCGAAAATAACTTCGAAAATTTTAGGAAGTTAAAAAAGAACAATTTTTATTAGAGAGTAAAAATCTCGTCTTTCGGAAAAATAAATGTTATAAAAATAATTGGGAAATCAATTCGCTTTCGAGTAACTTTTTTTGAACTCTTTTTGTTTCGATGATCAAATAGAAAAATATAAAATGATTAATAATAACTTCGAAAATTTGTTCAAAGCTTTCATTTTAGAAAAAGTGTAATTAACATAATTTCGAACATTTTACACATTTAAAAAGGAAATAGCTGTAACTAGAAGATAAAAATTGCATCTTGAGTACAAAAAAAAATTAAGAAAAATAAAAAGTAACTAAGAAAACAATCTTTCGAGTTTTTTTTTTTTGCTCCGAAAATTTGGTCGATGTTGAAAATTTTAAATAAATAAAATGTAAATGCACAACTAATTTCAAAACTTTATTTGAAAAATAGCTTCTTAAGTAAACAAAACATCTAACTTAAGAAATAATTAAAAGTTCAAATAATAAGGTCTAAATCTGTTTTCGAAGCTTGCTAAAGCAGTTAGTAAATTTACTAAAAATAAAAATTTTACGAATTCGAACAGATTATTATTTATTAAAGTTACATATCGAGTAAAAAAAATGTTACAAAAATAAGTCGGAAAATAATTCTAAGTTCGAATAACGGTTTTTGAATATTTTTAATTTTTGAAGTTTGTCAATGCGCAAATCGAAAATTTTTTCCGTGTTTTTTTTTAAATAAGACATGCCAAAAAAACATGTTCAAAAATGTCTCGTATTTAAAAACTAAAATTTTTTTTTTTTCAAAAATAACTAAGCATTTCAAAAGAGTTTGACACAAATTTGTGAGATATTCTAATAAGATCGTATTACCAAAGTTCCAAAGTTTCTGCTTAAGAACTAACCAAAATTTACCAAAGTCACTTTAGAAAAATATCGTAATTCGAAAAAATTAATTTTGTAGCAGCAAAACTTATACATTAGGCTGCTCACACCTGCCAGCAAATTACAGCTTCAGGTTTTTGGAATATATAAAATTAGCATTGCACGTTATCCAACAGCCCCTTGGTACATAGCATATACGCAGCATGTTGCTTACCCAGCGGCTATTATATGCTAGCACTTATAAGATGTTTTAGACGCAATCTAATGAAGCCTAGTTGAAAAAAAAACCATTCGATACAATATTTTGTTACAAGTTAGGCAAAAAATGAACTCAAAAAAAGAAACAATTGTATGTGGCTTCCGTAATCCAAACTATGAGATTGACATGTTACATGCAAGGTAACGCAGAATATACCGTTTTGTAAGAAAGTGAATGTAAGGAGCAAAAGAAAAATAACAGCAAATGAACCTGGGTTATTACGGTCAGCCAGCATGCAAATTATCATCAATGCAGGAGTGCGATTTGAAGTCCGACTCCTGAAAAAACCCCACGTATAGTTTTTCTTGGTTGTGATAAATTGTCCTTGAAGTAAATTTTACATAACAAAAAGTTTTTTGCAACTTGTTTGTAAAAGTTTACCGCCTTAGCTTTAATGGGCCCGAAAACTTAAAATTCATGTCACGCATGATCTGTGTAAGCCGCGGGGTATTTTAACGTGTTTTCTTTGATATTTGTTGGGACAGCGTAAATAACTATAATTGCAATTTTATTTAATGCATTCAAAATCTATTCACAGAGCTGCCAGAGTTGTTTAAGTCAACGTTTCAATACCACTTAGCAACAATAAATATACTTAAATTTTAAGCGTGTAGCTTGCTATTATATTTTTTTTTTTTCGGATAACGATTGGTTGTAACAGTCACCCAAGATGGCAGAAAAGAATTTCTAGAAAAAGTAGGATACCTTTAAAATATTTGGTATATTCCTTTATAGATTGGTGTTGCAAATATGCTTAATATCACGATCGCAAACATCTTTTTGTGCAAAGAAAGCTTGAGGAAATTGAACAAAATTGATAATTTTCTCAATAATCGATTTTTTGTATAGAAATAAATCGATTTGGAAAAAATTAATTTTTAGAGAAAATAATCCAAATTTTATACAAAAAATACCTATATACAAATGCATAAAAATATGCTATGAATAACTAATTTGTGAATAAATAAAAGATTTTCTTAAATCAGGTTCGAATATTAACATACTAATGCCAACACTCTTAAATATTTTATTACAGAAAAAAAGGAAACAAAACTATAAGAAAAAAATACAAACGTTTTTTAATAATCATTTACTGACGAATATTAAGATAAATAACACGGAAAAATTTGTTGTTAAAACTAAAAGATTTTTTCTTGGGACTTCCTCGGTACAAGTTTACTAACCGATTTTTTTTTTATATGAAAGAAAACAGTTGAGCTCGTCGGAAAAAAAATTGCCAAAAATCAGCAAAATGTGTCACCAACTTAAGATTATTATATTAATAATTTATTATATTTAATAATTTAAGAAATTTAATAGCCTACAAAACTGCATGCTCCAAAAAATTCTAAAAATTCTGTGAAAAAAAATTTTAAATTTTGTTAAATTTCTTGGAATTTTCGCGAATTTTGCGTACGTTTTTGAAGCAAAATTTATAGTTTTTGTATTAAACATTGACACATGCTTTTATGTAGTGTTCGTTAAAATAGTTTTTTTAAGGTCAAAGTTTGTGAAAATCGCAGAAAACGTCTGTGCCAATACTTATGTCCGGCACTGTATATGTTTTGAACTATATATATATATATATGTTTTCATCCATCGTACAAATGGCACCACTTACCAAAATCGATTTAAACTGTCTAAATCTTACAATCGATCCATTAAACATCGATGTTTGCCATCAATAAAACCGATACAAAAAAATCGCTATTAAAGAGGTTATCGACTATTAATTCATAACACTCCTAAATCGCTTAATCAATTTGGATGAAATGTGGTATATAAATAGTGTACTACATTCTCTGGCATTGTACTCAGTTCTTGCTGCTGATTATAAATTTAAAAGGTTGCCACCTATTTGGTTTCCTATATTTGAGCAAATGTGGTAGTTTATATTATTTTCCCTTTATTCGATATAACATCAAAAATGAACTGGATTAACTTTTAAATATAGCTAACATGCTAAATTTCCAAATCTCCTACTTATGTGCTGCCACTTAGGATGTCTTTACAGGGTTGCCACTTATTTGAAAATTACCAATTATTAAATGAAATGGGTATCAAACGAGAAGTATTTTAAGAACTATTTCAACAAAAATATTTTCCTAGGTAGAGGGGTCATCCACACAACAAATTGAGTTACATGGCAACATCGAAAAATAACGCACAAAGCTTGGTCGCCTAGGTACTTAGATGTTAGGCAATTGCCGTGCAAGGGATGTCAACCGAAATGAAGATTAATATAACCACCGTGCCTTATGTGAGTCTTAGCAATATCTCTCAACTAAGTAGTTATACAATATTCGTTGTCACATGAGCTCACTTGTTTTGCTACATTTTTTGTTGCACTCTTTATAAGATGATGTATCTCGCAGTGGCAGTAAACATTTGTCTTTCTAGTTGTTCTTACATATTAGTTTCTTGCTCACTTAGTAAGTACATATGTACAAAATTAAATGTAGTTAAGTATGTATATAGTTGTGGTTTTTTCAATGTGCACTGTGAATGCACTTTTACGTTTTGTCGCCGCACATAGCTCATTGGCCCCCAACTCAAAGTTGAGATGCCGCTTCGGTACATAAAAACTTAGCTGCTGCTGTTGCAAATTATAAACACGTTCCAAAAATGTTGGCGCATTCTTTTAAGACCAAAAGTATATTTATAGCTTTTTTTGTAGATGCCTATTGTGGTTGTTGTTAAGTTGAATGTACTCGTTTGCAGCAAATAAATTCTCAATATCCAAGCCAATTGTGAGCTAGAAATCAGTTGTTTGTTGTTAGAATGATTTATGAACTGTGGTTGTAATCTTTGGTACTCGAGTTTGGAAAGCTCCATAAAACTTCTGCAAAATTTGGCTGTAGCTTCTTTACTATTTGCTTTAAGTGGGCGTTCTACATGTAAAATTTGTATTTATAAATCAGATATTCAAGACCCCCCCCTTACTTACCAGAGCAGGGTGTAACAATCCGAGCTGCTGGTGAATGTGCACGGGGATAAATACGCAACACTTTGTGTCTACGACACAATCATCTATATTTATAGTCCATAGTCTCAGCTTCAAAAACATTTCAAACTGCCAGTAGAACTCCCATTGCTTGCTTGTCTTTTACTATGCTTTATATTTCGACGACGACATACTGCGTTGTATAATACCAGGAGGATAGGACTTACCAGGCTTTAGGTTCAATTCAGTGGGGAATGTCCGTTTCGACTAACAAATCCGCTCCATTAAGTGTACATCTTTTAAGTCCTCTCCGTATTATATCCCTGTTCGAGAAATGTCCATTAGGAATTAAGGAGAACCCTCTGTTAATTTTACATAGGACTGATGAGGCATTTACTTGCGAGACCAAAAGTTTTCTCCAAGGTATTTCTTTTCTATGCACAGATTAACGATTTCAGCTAAACCATTTAAAGGTAATTGGTGCAAAGGAATACCCAAATGCTATGCTGGCATTCAAACTGGGAAAAGTTTTTAGGTGAACACCATACTTCTATAAAACGAGTTTCCATGAGAAGCTTCGAAAACAATACCTTCCTCATCAATCCCAGTTGGGTGCCCTCATTTTCAATTTATAAATTCCTCATAGTACTTTGAAGAGCTACAAATTGAGTCTCGCTTCTATCTCATGGCAAAATTAAGACATGATGTATTTCTTTCCACCGCAGGTGCTCCTGTTCTGACTGTAGGATTTCAACGGACCAACAGTTGGAGACTGAACTGAATGTATGATAGTCAATTATAGTTTTCGGCAACTCAGATGAAGCTTAAGGACTTCCAACTGGTGAATAAAAGTTGTTGAATTCAGAGTTGCTTAAAAAAATTATTCTCGACAGGCGAATTGCAGAGAGCGAACTCAAAGCATAGGCGATTGTTTTGGAGAAACTCGCCATGCTCACATCAATCATCACCCTTGCTTAAAATACCTAGTCCGCCTGATTAATATGCAGAAGTTTTGCTCTACAATGTATTAAACTGTTGATAGCTGTGACAATAGCTGTATGTGACAATAAAACCAGAACTATTTTATTATAATTAAAAATTACTTGATATGTCTTACCTCGACATTTATTAAAACAAAAACATGTAGTGCCTCACAGTTCTAACCCATATGGTAGGGTGTGAGTTAGAGGAGACTCAGATTTTAGCTTCAAATAAAATGAAAGAGCATGTGCTGGACTTTTTCAACCAAAATGATGTTAACCACACACTCTGAAGGGAAAAAACTTGGGTGACTCTATAACAAAAACGTTAAGCCGTCAGCGATAAGGCTTAGCGATGTGACATGTAGTCGGCACAATCGATTACTCAATAAATTATTTTTTTTGTTTAGAAACAAATAGATTTCTAAAAATTGATTCTTAAAGAAAATTATTGATTTTTGTTCATAATTCGATTTTTTATATGCAAAATGCCTATGCTATGCATAAGCTACAATATATTTTGTATAATTAATTCAAGTGAAAAGCATTTCAAATAATAAGTATAAGAAAAAAGCCAAAATATAAAAAAAACAAAAGAAAATCGAGAATTGAAAAAATAATCGATTAGAGTAAAAATAGATAATGTGTTCACAACTCTAATTAGGCTTCACTTACGCCATCCATACTCCGAACCCTTGCTGCCAAAAGAAACTATTGATGTTATGTCGGTACAACGTTGATAAACTACCCAGAAAGCTGTTCTACTTCAACTGGTTGTTTGCTACAATGTCGCGTAAGGTGATAACCCAAAAAGCTCTATTTCTTTTCCACTTTAAAACTTAGACATAAATATGAAACTCTTAACTCATGAAGCCAAAAAACCCTGTCAGTCCGGCACACGATGCTCTGTGCGACCGACAATGCATTTTCGCTAGTCCAGATACCATACTCGTATTATCTCTCACATTCACTTCACCTACAAAAATTACTTACAATGCCAAGGCTAAGAAAACAATAATTCGCGTGTGAATGTTTATATTTAAGGGCGGAAATTTATTCATTTTTCAGCAGCAATGATTAAAATAAATAGTAATTAAAAATGAAGAATTATGAATTAAAACTTCAGCAGAAGAAATTTGGGTCACTCGCAACTCAGCCACAGCAACCAACAATAATTGCTTTCATTAAACTGATAATTGCATTTTGAAGACATAAATTGCAACGCTGCATGCCGCAGTCGCCGAAACTGCAACAACAAAAAAGCAAGCACTTCTGAAATGCAATAATTCTTAAGGCAGCTGCTACTCATGGAGGATAGCACTACCTTGCCGAAAATTTAATATAATTAAAAATTGTTGATTGCTGATATTTTTCACAGCTTTCAAAATCCGCGCAATTCGGCGAAATAACAATAACAACAAGCGACACACAATATATTTATTCGTTAATTAATTGTAATCCTTACCCTTTGCTCTTACTGATGTATTCTCAAAAATTATTAAGCGGGCATCAAGCCTCAAGTTTACGCACATACAAATATCTTATACAAACTAACATATTTGCAAATAGTTTTTTTTTTCTTTTCAATTTAACCGCTTGATAAGTGCGCATTGTGTATAAAAAGAAAAACAGCAAACATACTTACAACATGCGTGTATAAATAAAATACAACAAAAAGCTGTAAATTGCATGCAAAAAAAAAACAATATTGAAAAGTTCAACACAAAAATTGCTGCATGAAACTGGTTTGTAGTAAATATTTTTAAAAGTCAAGCGTATATACTACAACTATAAATCCACATTAGGGTGATTTTCCTTTTTTAAGGTTTTTAAAAAAATGTGATATTCAAGTCAAGTGTGGCCAGCTGTTAAAAAAATACGTTTTATATATAGTTTCCTTAATTCTTAAATATTCCATGTTATAAGATAAATTATAAGATACATTGTAACCATAAAAATGGTTGCCACCTGTTCGAAAATAAAAGTGTAATTTGTTAGTTTCACCCTCAACAACTAAGGAACAACCTAAGCATTTTAATATTTCTGCATTTGTTTAACTTTGGCATATAATAGATAATAAGTATGAAAATATGTGATGCTAGAGATAAGGGTTGCCATATTTTCAAAAATTCATTTTTACTGTCAATCAAAGACGTAGTAATTTTCAAAGAGTTGCCATATGCAAGCGTTTCTAACGTAAATGAGTAAACAGATATCGTTTCTTAAAAATAAGTTGCCACCTGTTCAAAAAAATCATTCTATATACACTGATTACACCATGTATAGCTCAATAACGGTGTAATCATTTTTGAAAATATATTTTATATTTGAGCATCAAACTATATGCTATTCAAGAAAAGTGTTGCCACTTGATTTTTTAATATTGATATATCATATAAAAAGCGTTTCCACCTGCTCGGATATTTATTTTGATTGATTTGCATTGATTTTCCCGCTTAAGCTGTCATATTTAATGTATAAGTTACACCATTCAAATTTAAAAAATAGCATAATTTAATAAAAAAAGGTGGCCAGCTGTTCAAAAAATGCACTTTTAATATGTTAAATAACAGTTAAACTATTTATAAATTTAGAACGACTTGACCATATTTAAGACTTTTTTGTGTTTCTGCCTTTGCCTGAAATATCATAATGGTATGAAGATATATGATGTTGATATAAAGTGTTGCCACCTGTTTAAAAAATAATTTTTCTGTACAATTTCTTAGATTTTTTCCAAAGTTGTCTACTGATCAAAATTTTGTTTTTCTGTTTAGTAAGTTTTTTGTGTTTATAATAATGAATAAATATACGTAATTTAAATAATTTTTTGATCAATTGATATAACTAACAACTCGAAAATTATTTTTCCACGATTCAAAAAATTTACTTCTAGTTGTCCTAGTTGATATAACTAACAACTCGAAAATTATTTTTCCACGATTCAAAAAATTTACTTCTAGTTGTCCTAGTTTTCACTTCTGTTAAGTTGTTGATGTAAAAACAGGAGATCTGTCAGTAGAATAATTATAAACTTCAGCTTTCGCCCCTCATAAAAGCAAACTGTAGGAGACTTCACACCAATTGATTTCATGGCCTAAAAAAAGTTGTATGAATAATCTTGAATTTTTTTTCATTTTCAAAGTAAAATTTGTAATTCTTTTAGACAGTATATAACGACCAATACTGAGTTTGGTTATTGTTAAAAACTTAAACAAGCTTCTGTTATTATACTGCAATTCTAACCTTAAATCGTTGGCTGAATTTTAAGATGAACCTGAACTTTCACACGCAATGTTAGTAAGTAATTAAATAATTATTTCATCTTTTCTTTCCAACCTCAATATTTTACCTAACGATTTTTCAAACGAAATTTTGGCAATCCACGCAACATGTATATCAGTTGGAATTGTTCTCTTACTAAAATTTTTTTAAATATCAATCACTGCATCTATCCCGATGTCCTCACTATCAATCCCCATCTGTACGGAGTATGGCGAAAGTTTTGCCTTATTTTGGATTTTCTCGTAACCGGATGTATGCTTTACCCTTATGCCTTATGCCACAGCGCTTCTTGTTTTCATAGATTGCATAGATCCTCCCGATAGTAAAGAATTATGGAAATTCGCGTATAAGAACCACCTTAGTACTACATGCACTGTTACATTTATGTAAGTATGTATTTTGGTATTTTGCCTGCACCAGATACCAACAAGTGGCTTGACAACAAGAGTTAACTTACAATCGACTGCTTCTCGTTTCCATTGCGTCTGTTGTCATAAGCAAGCAACATGACAAGTGCTGTCAATAATGACAAGTGAATACGCTACACCTGCAGCGTCGTCAATCACTTGAGAACTAGGGAAAATTCGGAGAATTCGCACCATATTTTCAAGAAAAAAAAAATGAGGAAATTAAAATATGAGTAGAATCAAACAGTCAGTTGTGCGTTTTTGACTAATTCCATAACTTTTAAAACTCAGCACTTTCATGGTTGCTTTGTTATACCTAGTCGTGCTACGCACACAAGGCATAAACAGATCGAGATAGATATTGACTTATATATATCAAAATGTTCAGGAGGAAAAACGAAATTGATTAAGCCATGTCCGTCCGTCCGTCCGTCCGTCCGTCTGTTAACACGATAACTGTAGAAAATTTTGAGATATTTTAATGAAATTTGGTATGCAGGTTCCTTGGCACTCATCTCCGAGCGCTATTTATAATGGGCGAAATCGGATGATAGCCACGCCCACTTTTTATATATAGAATATTTTCGAAAATACAAAAAAAGTGATTATTCAGTACATAGTATATTTATAAGGATACAATTTGGTATGCAAATTAAAGTTAAGGCAGAAAATAATTTTTTCCAGAAATTTTTGAAAATGGGCTTGTCATCGCCCACTTTTGATTAAGTCAAATAATATTAATCATAAATCAAGAACCATTCAAAATATCGAAACGAAACTTAGCTTTCAAATTTATATAAACAGAAGGAATGTTCCACAAAAAATGGGCGAAATCGGTTAAGGTCCACGCCCACATTTATACGAAAGACTTTGAAAAGGACCATAGATAATTAATAGGCAATAACTTTGCGTAAAATAACTTTATATCACTTATATTTCACTTTCGAAGGGTCCGTGAACGAAAAAAGACGAAAAATATAAATGTTGGAAAATGGGCATGGCCCCGTCCCTTTTATAATGGATTATTCTACAAAATTTTTTATACCATAACTCCGACAAAAATTAGTTTATCGAAACGATGTTTGGCGAAAATATTGAATATATAAATGTAAATGTTTGTTGTAAAAACGGGCGAAATCGGTCAACGGCCACGCCCATTTTTTTAACATAGTTCTGAAAAATTTGTTTGTGAAATGTGAAACGCGATATTTTTATAACTACGTAAGCTATATCAATAAGATCTTGCACACATAATAAGCTTCTAAAGTAAAACTCGACCCCAAAAAAATTGTGGGGATTTTGGGGAAGTAGGCCTAGCGCCGCCCACTTTTCAGTATACAAATTCTGCTATTTTCAAAGGCGATTGCTTGTAGTTTCAACTAGATACTTCAAAGAAAATTGGTCAGCTGCTTTTCAATAGTATGTAGTGTAGTCCTGCGAAAAATTAGGCAAATCGGATAACAAACAAACAAAATATCCGGGCAAATAATTAATACCCCACTGCAAATAGATAAGATATATCTTTTTTGATTTGCATACCTTTCATGAATATGAAATGTTTGTAAGTATGAGAAGAAGAAGAGATGGGCTCATTAATAAGTATACTGAAATGATTAGGACGATGAGCTGAGTCGATTTAGCCATATCCGTCTGTCTATTCAAACTTAAAATTTTCAGATATAAAATGTGCATTTATCGGTATTTCGAAAAACTGTGGTTAGCAGTTGTTGCAGGGAAGCTATTTATATACAAATAAATTAGTTCACGCCTCAAAACTCATAAGAGAAGTGTTTTTATTGAAAACAATCAGCTCGCTTTATAATGCGAACTAAAAAGTATTAAAATAGACCTGCAAAAATTGGGATGTCATAATAGATCACTACTAGTTATATAATATTCGGTTCCACCCGAACTTACACTTCCTTACTTGTTTTTTGATTATTTTTAGCTCCATGAAGCTTTCACTGCTGTGTGACGCTGCACTCTTTTGAATCTGTACAAAACTAATTTTCACGTTTTGCTTGTTAACTTTTTAACATTAAATTGTTGCATTCGACACACGCCCCTTTTGAATGCTTTCCTTGAACGTTAATTACAACTTGCCACCGACGATGTAAATGATAATGTCACTCATAATAATCACTGTTTTAAAGTTGGTTATCATTGAAATGCTGATGATCATTTTGTATGTGTGATTACAACAAGTTTGGTATAAGTAATTGAGTATATAGATGCCACATATATACCCTGTAGGGACGGTTGTTGCACTCTGAACAACTACTAGTTTGACCTCCATCAATTTTACACGCAAATGAAAAAGCAAATTTGTGCTAGACGATGGAAGTTGTTACAGCTGTTTTATATTTTTTAGAGTTCGGAAAGAGTTTTTATTACAACTTAGTTGGTTCTGAACCAGATCAAAATTTCATATATTTACGATTTCACCCCAAATTGTGACAGTTCCGCACCACTCCACAAAAATATGCTTTGGCACTAGTGCATTCGTACTTGATTTTCTATAGTTCCAAAGCTGCGCAAAATAATTCTAATGTTTTTGATAATTATCTATCCTTTTAATTGAATCACAACTATGAATAAACTCTGAAAGAAACAGTGGCAAAAATAAAAAAAAATCAAGTAAAACATTTCCACCTTTAATTTTTTCCACGAATAGAAAATGTTATGAAGAAAATTGTAATTGGGGAAATAAATAAAGAAAACAAACTAAGAAAAATCTAGTACACAAACAGTCAGCTTATACGTAAAACAAAAGGAGCACAGACGCCAAAACACAAAAACAAAAACAAATAGCAATTCAACAAAGTTGGCGAAATCAACAAACACTCGAAATGCTGAAGGCAAAGCAAATAATACAATAAGGCAATTTACACATTTTCCAATTGTTTCGGATTTTTTTAGATTTTACACTCTGTTAGAAAAGTGTGCTTTCATAAATTTATTTTTCTTTTTTGATTTTCTCAACCAGTATTGAGTTAAGTTCATACTGCAAATTCAAGAAAACTGAAAACCGACATTGGATATTTGGTCTGCGGCATATAGGATCTTCATTTTTGGAGCAAAATCTATGAAATTTTGTGTGTTAATAGACCTTAATAAGGAGAGTTCAAAGGTTGTTGTAACTAAGTTTTGACTTAATTCGACTTTGTATTTACCCAGTAGAACTTGAAGCGAGATCTCTACAAGCTATGAATAAGAGAGTACTCTCTTTGACATGGTTTTGGAACAATAGAAGATACTTTTTCCGTTTTCTGCTCTTATTCTACCTTTTGTGGAAGACAAGGAGAGATATCCTCAAGCGATGAATGAGAAGGTACTCCCCTTAATATCCTTGCGGATTAATAACAGAGATTTCTACACTCTTTGCTCCGATTTTACTAGTTGTGGAGCAATAGCGGAGACCTCCTCGAGTTATTAATAAAAGATTATTTATTATTATTATTATTTATTTCAGTCATCGAAACAGAATTTCTTACAGACTATGATCATGTTTTGATATTTAATAGAACAGTACAAATAGGCTTAACTTAAAACAAGAAAGGCTAACATTAAAATTAATTTGCGGAGCGAATGTGTTACAAAGGCGAATGATTCTGGCTATCGGTTCGTTATAAGAGTAAAGCGACTTATGTGAACCCTCAACAAACTTTCTGGGATTTCTAAGACTTATATTAGATTCCTGTACTCGAAAAAGAACAAATTACTCATTTCTAAATATTTTTGGAGCAAAAGAAAAGATTTCTCCAACTTCTACTCCTAGCTAACACGTTTTTGACTAAGCCGAATTTCTCTCCCAACAAAACAATAAAATAAAAAATCTTCAATAAATGGAAAAAGCTGCAATCGTAGAAATTCGTGAAATAAACACAATTTAAATAAAAATAAAAATTAAAATAACTATTTTTTGCCAAAATTAGTCCCTTATTACTTATATGTGAGGTATTTATGCATGAGTTCTATTACATTGCCTCCATTCCTTCATTTGCTTCCATAGAAGGCTTGAGGCATGATTATCCAAAAACCTTTCACTGGTCTTTTAGGGGGAATGTGAAATGTCTCCCGTATTACTCTCCGGGAAGGTTTTCTAAAATTCTCCAAAACTCCCCCAATACTCGATTGCGATTGATAAAAAAGTAATAACAAAAACTCCATTATTGTTTTTTGGTAATTGAAAGGGAGTTTTTCTTTTACTCGCGCTCCTAGTACTTGCAATGCCAAAAGGAATTTTACAAAATTGTATGGTAATATACAGAAGTATTGGGAATAATCCCATACTCGCAAGAGAGTGCTCCGAGATTAATTGAAGCTGGTTCCATTGGGTAGTTTCAGTTTAGTATTAAACAGTTTTTTATACCAACCATTCAATTGTATTTTTAAAGTATTCATGGCTATAAATCATCACAAGGCCAAGATTAATTTTTATGAAAATCATAATTTAATTTTTGTTTAATTTATTAATTATTACAAGTTTTTATTTTAAACTAGCAGACCCGGCACACGTTGACCTGCCTAAAGTTTCATATTTAACAAATTTTACTTTTTCCCTCCCCACTTGGCGCTTCTTCTACATTTATCCCCATACCTTCCTTTTTCTTTCTACTTTTTCCCACCCCCATATACCGTTACTCTTTCCAGCCCTCTTCATTTCCCTCTAACACCACTTCTGCATCTCAAATTTCTATTCCTATTCTTACTTCCTCTCCTCTCCCATTTCCTCTGCGGGTACCGACGTGTACATAGTTTCGAAGATAGAACGAATTAAGTTTTATTTAATCGTTTTATTTTGTTTTGTGGTTTTTCCGACAGGGTGAATGATTGATGTATATTGGAACGATTTTTCGTCATCCCTTGTCAAATTTGGTTTTGAGACAAACCGGTTTCGGCGTTTTATTTAATCCTGGTACCGCTTTCTGTTTCCAAGGTTTTTTTGATATATGGAACACTTATCTATATATCAAATATCATTAACTTGAACTAAATAAATTCCTAGCTATGCAAAATTGCTCACAGGACACATATATCCAAATACCATTAATTTAAACCAAATAAGTTCAGAGTCATGACGAATTGTAATTTTATATAGCTTGGGGACGTAGCACCGCCCACTTTTTCAAAACTTTATATATCTTCTGCTGTAACCAGTGATCCAAAGAATATACTGTGAAAATTGTATTAAAATCGGCTTAGTACCATGGACGCCTATTAAGGACACACAGACACACATTCGTTTTTATTTATAAGATAGAAAGGAAAATTCAGAGACATCCTCCATAGCTTATGGACCCATTTCCATATTGTCTGCATAAACGAAATTTTTGGCAGCATGTGCTGTTAACCATTCGGCTATCAGAACGATTGTTTTTGTTTTCTAAACTCCTATATCTTTTCATTTTTACCATCTCACTGGTTTTATGTGCCCATTTCTGACTCTCCAAATTTTTCTTTGTTCTCCATCTCTAACAAATATTACTTGCTAGTAATTAGGTGTAAACATTTCTAGTTTATAATTACTTGTTGCTTTTTTCACTGTGTATTCATACAAACAGATTTTACCAAAATAGGTTTGGCTACAGTTCTGAGTGTATTCATTAGCGACATATGCCGAATGTTTATTTACATTTAGTTCACGCATGTTTCCATTGATTCGTAAATTGAGCAGCTGAACTGAACACGCACAACGGATCGGGTGTGAGTAAACAAACATATTCAAGTGATAGCAAAATTTTTGTCAACGACAGACGTCATACACAATTACAGAGAGTGTAATGCCGAAGGGGTATTATATACATATAATGGTTAACTAGGGAATAGCAAGAGGTAGAGGTAGTGGACGAAGAATAAAATGATGAGAGTGGGGTCCGAGAGAACAACATCTCAAATGTTGGAAAGTTCATTTTCAGGTAGGACTTTACAAATTTATGTTTAAGTAAATAAAAAATGGTAAAGCAACAACAAAATCAATATATTCTTATTAGTAATGCCTTAACGGACAACGTGAAAAGTGATTCAGGGAAAATGATATTGAATGATCGGACAGTTTGAAAACTCCCATTATTGTTGCTCTAGATACAATATGGAACACAGATTAGAGCAGAAAACCAAGTAACAAACAAGAAGGTGTATTCTTCCGAGTAAAAGAGCGCCAAAGAAGTCCTTTTCACAGAAAACGACTTATAACTGCTACCTCGCAAAGCATTACCTGAAATTACTGGGCGTATGAAATGTATGAAGATGTCCTCATTCAAACAAATGCCTACTTCGAGAGCTTTGAAAATTCTGTTATTCTGAAGGAATACAAAAATTTTTTATCTGCTTGGCTAAATGCATCAAGCCATAGCGAAATCTGTAGGTAAGAAAATGCTTATTTGTAACATTTTTTTTTTTTTTTTTTTTATGTGTAAACATCTTTGGGCTCGGTAGGGGCTGTCTAGAAAAGTTACCCGTCGCTGCTTGTAAGCGTAAGTGCAAGCACCTTTCGAGGCAGCGAGATTACGCGTAAGATCTGCCTGTGTCGCTGTCTCTGTCTGTGCCTTGTTGGTGATGTTGTTTCTGTGCATAGCTGAGTTGTAAGTGAAATTTGGCTTAGTATGCGTGTATAGAATCTTGTTTGACTGCTTTGTTGATATGTATGTGACGCTCTGCTTACGTGGGTGTGTGTGTATGCAAGTGCTTTGCTGATTGTTTTTATTCGCTAATCGTGCCTAAACTCGATGAATGCTATCAATCGGCAAAACACGAAGGCAACTGTGCTTATAAGAAATATACACAGTGCCTACAGAAACAAAATAAGTGGTTAAATTTATTTAAGCTTAGAATACTCAAGACGGGAGTTAATTTGTTTTGTTTGTGTAATCTTTGTGGTTTAAATATGGAATAAAATGCAAAAAAAATCAATTAAAATAAAATAAAATTTATCAAAAAGAACTATGATAACGGGGAGAAAAGGAAGTGAAAGCAAATGAAAGGAAATGGAATGAAAGGAAAGTTAAGGGAAAGTATGGAAAGGTAAGGGAAAGAAAGGAAATGAAAGCAAGAAAAATAAATAAAAAAATCCAATACAAAAAAATAAATTAAGAGTAGAGATTGTTAAAAGAAGAAAAAAAAAAATTAAATAAAAATATATTACAGTAAAGGAACAGCATAGAAGAGAAGGGAAAAAAGGTCATGAAATGAGCAGCTGATAACTAAAATAAAATAGTTTTGTAGTTGAAATTCAGCCAATGGGCGAGGTCTAATTTTTTTAAGCTTATGTACAGGAGACACATGTTTACACATCAAACTCCACGAGTCTTGGTACTCACGCCTTTTTTTTCTTTTCAAGTAGTCACCTTATATTTTAACCGCCTTCGCGAAAAGTTTACATAGATTTATCACACAAACGTGCTCTATACGTAATTCGTACTCTTTCACTCACTCTTTTGTTTGCCAAGTACATAAACAGTTAATCAAGTGTCAATTTAGTATGCGCTAAGCATTTCGAACCTCTTGTTTACTTTTGGTGTTAGCAAATGTAAATTAAAATTAAATAATTTTTTTATAATAATCATTTCTAATAAAATCGCGAAATAGGAAATACAAATAGTTTTTAAAGAAAAATTTAAGAATTCAACACAATTCGCAACGAGAATTTAGGAATGTCGTTATGCTTTCAATCTTTTTAACTGTTTGACTCTGAAACTAGGTTGGTCAAATGTGATACCAAATTTTCCTACGACGGAACTAGATTTTAAATTTCATTTAATTTCATTGTTTTAACATTTTTTCTTTGAATCTAGATTTACTCCACAAACAGCTAACTCATTCAATCCGACTACATTAGGGATTAAATATTCCTTTTTTGTAACATTCGGCCTTGCTGCCTGATGCTATTTTAATGTCCAACATTAGCTTGAGTGATGTTACGCACATTAGCGCTTAAGTGAATGATTAGGCAAGTTTGGATGATATTGTCAAAGTAATGACACGACGATATTTAGATACAAATACACAAATGTGATATAGTACATAATTCATTTCTGCGGTTGGGTGGAAAATCGGATGGTACGCTAATGGTATCGCCTTTGAGGCGTCACAACATTAAGTCATTAATGGTAAATGCATGTCATTTCGCTTATTCCCAGTTAATATGATATGAGTGATGTGGTCACGGCCGAAAACTATATTCTGCCACATACATATCAACGTTGTGAATGTTAATTGGGTGGAATAATTAATTGTTGTACTTAGCAGTGTTATAGTGGTGGTGTGATAGCCGATTTTCCAAAACGAGGTTGCCCATGTCAGTGGTCGCCTACAGCTCGAGTGTATTTTTGCCATGAAAAAGCTTCTCAGCGAAACTTCAACTGCTTTAAAAGATGCTGTTCGGAGTCTGCATAAAAAGATATGTAGACCCTTCAAGTTTTAGGAAAAATTAAATTAGCAGAGCACAAATTGGAAGTGAAGTTCAGCTTTAATCCCCTTGGAGGTACGTCGCCCTAAATAATTATTATTATGTTTTACTTAGGCAGAGCAACCTAGAGGCTTATAATGCGATAAGTAACCTGCAACTGGTTTTAAATAAATGAGCTTTTATAAAATTTAAAGCATCAAAGTCTGATGGAATGAGTTATTCGATTTTGTATTTGCATGCACGAAAATTATAATTTAAAGCTTTTTTTAAGGTACTGCATCCATTTTCTTTACTGTTCATGTTAAGGCAGAGGCCTAAAAGCTCTCCATTCAAAATCTTGAACATTAAAACCGATCTAACAATATCATTTTCCAAGATTTAAAAATTAAAGTCCTTTTTTGAAAGCTTTAAAAAGTTTCCGTAAGTATTTTCCAAAAAAAAGAGTCTACATTTGTATCGGAGCATAATATCATAAACTGTATTAAACTTGTATTTAGGCGGTTCACAATCAGAATGACTGGTGCGTTACACGGTATACCATTCTACACATGGCACGGGTAGGCCTCATCCTCATCGTCACAACATCTAAGTAAACAAAACATTTTGTGAGCAAACATTTGAAAGCTTGAATGCTTTTAGGATATGCTTTTTATTTCACAACAAACAACAATTTTGGCAGTTTTATTGACTAATATTTGCACACTTATGTATTTCACATACATACCCAAAAAATTGTGCGCTTAATCTCTAAAGAGAGTGATCCGGGATCAATACCTTTCGTCTACAATGGGCTACAATTGATCCCAACTATTCCGCTATAGGCGTAGTTGGGATAGGTCGATTTAGATTTTTGTAGCCTACTTTTAGGTGCTGAAGGTGAAACACTACCATTTTGGGCCTGAAAGTGACAAATAAGTCTCTTCATAAGACATGCTCAAACAAAAGGAATCAATTGAACCTATACAAAGAGATAAAAACTGGCATTGGTCGCATGCTCCTTTGCGACTCATTCCGGATTCATCCTAGACTAATCACATTTTTTGCAGGGTAAATACAATTTTATAAGCCCATACAATATGCAAACGCATGTTCGTTCAAAGAGTATATGAAGATGAAAATTCATCATCATTTGTCAATCCTTTCGATTTTTTAATAAACGTTTAAAGATAAGATATCTAGATTTGTACACTTCTATTAGTAGTGGGACTATTTTCGAATAAGATTCGAGTAAATACTATACGAATTTTTTGAAACGAATATTTTTATTCGTTTATTCGAATAGTATTTATTCGAATAATTTATCCGTTTATTCGAACAATATTATTGGAATAAAAGTATAAATTATTCGAATAAATATTGTTCGAATTTTATATAACCTTCGAATAAATGGATTTTTTATTCGAATAATTTTTATTCGAATAGTCCCATGCTTAATTTCTATACAATTTGAAGAGATCACTGGGTACAAAATTAGACTTGGAAATACAAATTGAGGCCCTTAAGGTGTTGATAGAACATCTTTTCTGCTCTTTTGAGCATGACTTTCAAGATGTCATAGGTGAGCTTCGTGAATATGAATTATTATTATGGATGCATTATGCGTGTATGCAGATTGACAGGAGGTGACATGAAATATGTAGACTATTTTTTGCTACAAGTCTGTGATTGCACATTAAATAGTTCAGGAAGATGAGCAGCGTGTGTATCAACTCTTAATGGATTGATTGTAGCTGAATGGAATGGTGGTTTGGATGTATTCTGTCAAGAGCTTGGAATATGAATGGTTTAGTTTGCTTGACGATTTGGCGATGGAATAATAAACAATGTACAACCAAACACACAAAATAAAGCAAAATACTAAAATTATTGATTTCTGTTGTCGTCGCGTCCTGACCTACATATGTACCAAGTTTCAAGGCCCATGTGCACATCTAGCCGAATTTTTCCTACGAAATATTGACTTGCCAGGGGTTTAAAAAATCTGATTAAGGTTTAAAATCGCTAGCTCGCCGTTAAAGTTACTCAAAAACCGATCTAAAAATTTCCCCCAGTTTTTAATGAGGTCCTCTCTCTACGAACAAAAACCCCGTTCTACAAGTCGCTCATTATACCAGACGCATGGACGATGACAGCCGCAGAAGAATCGGCCCTTCGAGTATTCGATAGAAAGGTTCTTTGAAGTATTTATGGGCCTCTGCGACATGCCGACGGTATTTACCGAAGAAAATTGAATGATGCGTTGTATGAGCTATATGCAGACCTCGACGTAGTCCAACGATTTAAAACCCAGCGGCTTCGCTGGCTTGGCCATGTAATGCGAAAGTAAGAAGATGCTCCGGCCCGGAAGGTATTCTGGTCGGAACGCAGCCATGGAAGCAGAGATAGAGTGAGGTCCCCACTTCATTAGAAAGATCAAGTGAAAAACGTCAGCTAACAAATGATAGAGTCAGATGGCGTGCTTTGTTGGAAAGTTGAGATCGTTTAGACGGTTAATCATACAGCTGGTGACCTACATATGTATGCATGTTAAGGAATTTCCAATTATCTCGGAATTTTGTCTTCTAGAAATTGTATTGTCATCATGTCCTAAACAATGTAACATGTTTAAGATCCCTAGGTCGCCGGAAATTTAGTTAAAATTCAATCAACAAATTCCTAATTTCAAACAAGTGTAGTAAATAGACCTGCAACACCTATCAAACTTTTTTTCTCTTACCTTAAACCTAAAGTTACCCAGATATACTTTGAAAAATTCCAACTATCGTAAAAAAATAAAAGGACAAAGAAGTAAGGGACTTAATATAAAGGTAGTAAAAAAGGTTATGGCGGTTCACTTAAAACTAAGTTAATTTCTGAACCGAAATACCCAAATATTTCTTTAAGTATATAAATTTTCTCTTACTTTTAAAAGAAACCTGCCAAAGGCCACAGATTTGATGTTGCTTAATAATTTCATTCAAATTTATATTACAATCACGTCGCCAAATATCCAACCCCCCTACATAACTGTAAGCCCAAATAAAAAAATGTATATCTACTTTTAGGCGCATAGTGGTGTTGAAAAACTGAGATATGCAGCGTGTTGGCGCCGAAATGAAAGAGTATCTCTACTGATTAATGTCCCGCTATTTGGATTTTCATTTTTTCTTTTTTTTTCATTTAACCGCAAAAACGCAACAGCTCCAACTAAAAAATGGCATATGTTTAAAATACAACTAAAACGATATATAAAAACATTTTTTATGTGTAGCGCATGTTAGATTGTTGTCCATTAACATTTAAATGCTCAACTCTGGCTGGTGTTTTGCTCAAAGCGTTAGTCGTATTTGTGTGGCGCGTATGGCAAACTTTATTGCGTGGTAATAGCTTGATGTGCAATAAATATGCAAAGTAGGTTCTAACAAAATGGAGAGCATATGTTTGTAAATACACAATGACTTAAATTCAATATTTGTATTTGAAACTGAATTCAAGCTCTCTTAACTATAAAGCCTATGGGAGGAACTTGTTCGTTTAAAATCAAACCTCAGCAGCGTGGAATTTGGTGTATACTTTCTAAGAGGATGAAGCACTGATTCAACTAACCGTACCGGAAAAACCATAAGAATGATGCCAATTTCTATCTATGCCATGTGAAGCTCCTTAGCAAAGACCAAACAATTTGTAGATTGCGTGAGCCTTATTTTATTTTATGTTATGTTATGTTGTTATTGTATGTTGTGTTATGTTATGTTATGTTATGTTATGCTATGTTATGTTATATTATGTTATGTTATGTTATGTTATGTTATGTTATGTTATGTTATGCTATGTTATGTTATGTTATGTTATGTTATGTTATGTTCTTTATGTTATGTTATGTTATGTTATGTTATGTTATGTTATGTTATGTTATGTTTTGTTATGTTATGTTATTATCTGCGCCGTCAAAAGTACGAACTTATACATATAAATATTATTTTTCGAAATTTCCACCAAACCACGAATTCATACAAATATGGAAGTACAACCACAAGCACAGCACCACATGCACCAGTTATTTGTAATTAACTGTATTTTCGCCGGTAACTTTCAACTATTTAGTATCTATTGCAAAGTGCATTGGCCGCTTGGGGTTCGCGTGAAATGTGGCATTTAAACGCTTCCACAACAACATTTTTTTTAACATGATTTAGGGTCGCATGAAAGTTTGTATGGTATGCACTTATGTTTATATGCAAAACTGTAATTTAAAACACACACATGGAAATATATAACGAAACATACATTCAACATTAGGAACTAACTACAACAATTTGTTAAAAGCTAAGTACTCCTACTGCAATGCAATAATTTATTGGCGGTCATGTTGTCAGACACAAAGCTCTCTCTAGGTCCTTTCAACTTGCCACATAGTACGTAACACATACTTGTATATGCTTATGTATATAACATAGAAATGTTGCATAAAGACAATGAAATATTGTAGGAAGTCAAGCCATCAACGTGTGGCGCCAATATGCGCAGCAATCAACAAGCGTAGCATTAACAACAGCAAAAATGGCAGTAGCAATTAACCTCATTACTTGTTACATTGTGTGAACGTTCTCACCACAACAACAACAACGTGCTTACTAAATATGGATACTTATCTATGCATACAAGTATGTATGTGTGCATCAGTAATACTGTTTGTTTTGCCTTGTGTGCGTTCTTTCACATTTTCGCGAATTTCTGCCGCATTGCGTCTGTAGCTTGCTGCTGATTTTCCCTCGACAATCAGTTTTTTGATGTAATAAGCTTTTAAAATTTCAACTCATACCAATATGTTTCTGTACACACATTAGAGTATAAGCTGCAGCCCAACACCACTATGGTCAGAGAAAATACTAGTTTCAATCAACAGCTTTCTAGCGCAACTCAAACTAGTACGAAAAATAACAACCGGTACGGACAAATACAAATTGTTATAGTACCAGTCAAATGTATTTTATAATTTTTTGTTTCCCAAGTCAAATCTAGCACCTTTGATTTGTCCCATGTGTGTCGAGTACTTAGACACTATGGTCGGAGGCACCCAAATTCATTTCACTTAGGAATTACCACTAAAGGTGAATCAGGATTTTTTGCATCTATAGGGAACTAGTTTCATACTCAAACATTACGGTGAAAAGTTTGACATTTCACATCTCATATAGCATCACTATGTTTAACATACCAGTTGCTTATATGGCGAAAACACTGTCTGCGTGCGAGTTGGGCTTGGTGTACAAATGAACCACTTCTAACGTAGTTTGAAACCAGTTGGTTGGACTGCTTGGCACATATATTGTGTTCATGTATCTATGTAATTACTGCAGTTTGGTCGATTTTTGCAATTAAAGTAATTATAGTTTTTCTTTGAGACTGAACAGTTATACTGAATATATCTGTTTTTCACTAAAACTTTTAATTAAATTAAACATCGAGCATGATTGGTAGGACTCATTATTGTTGACTGCCATAATTGCTGATAATAATCAAATATTGCTGAAAGTTCCAGTGCAACAACTTTCATTTAAAAGAGTGCAGTTTGAAAATTCAGTGACTTTTTAAACCAAAAAACATTTTTTTACTTAATACGAGGTGTGTTCAAAAAGTATCGCGAATTTTGAATTTTCGCTGGTTACGTATATTCGAATTTCGAATTTTTTGTGGCGTTATGTTGGTACTCATGTCTCTCACTTATGCCGACAAGCTCGGCCATTTTGAATGTTCAGTTAATTGTTGACAGCTGCTTTGCTTGCACGTGTTTTGGATCGTCTTCGATTTTTACCTATTCAAAAAAATGGATCAAAGAACCTGCATCAAATTTTGTGTGAAAAACGAAATTAAGTGCGCGGATGCATTCCGAATGTTGACTGTGGCATACGGAGAAGCTACCTTGGACCGAAGCAACGTTTATCGGTGGTACAAAATGTTCTCAGAAGGCCGAGAAGATGTGCAAAGAAGAACAAAAATTGGCTTTTGCACCACGATAACGCCCCTGCTCACGCATCGTTGCTTGTGCGCGACTTTTTGGCCAAAAACAACACACTAATGATGCCGCAGCCACCGTATTCCCCAGATCTGGCCCCCTGTGACTTTTTCTTGTTCCCTAAACTGAAGAGGCCCATGAAAGGACGACGTTACGCTTCTCTTGACGAGATAAAGACGGCATCGAAGGAAGAGCTGAACAAGATACAAAAAAATGATTTTTTGAAGTGCTTCGAAGATTGGAAAAACCGTTGGCACAAGTGTATAATATCTCATGGGGATTACTTTGAAGGGGAAAAATAGATATTCATGAATAAATAAATAATTTTTGAAAAAACACAAAATTCGCGATACTTTTTGAACACACCTCGTACTTGTTACTTCTTTTAAAATGAATTAAAGTTTTAGGAACTTAAGGAATCAAAAAACCATGTTATTCTATTAGTGCGAAAACTTCTTTTTTACCAAACTCCGCCAAAGAAGACGCTATCTTATAGCTCTTTCAAAAAGATCCTAATTATCTTATTCCCTGTTTCAGAACTTGTGTTCAAACCATCACGCTTCGGTTGAAAACTACCTATCTCTTTTTTCGAAAACTTATTTTTTATCTCAGAATCACGGCATGAACGCCCTATCTTAGCACTTATTGAAAAAAAACATCAGTTTTCTCCGACTTGTTTTGAAGACCGCAGTATATCAGCACTTTCTTCAGAAGCACTGTAGTTATATAAGAATTCACTAGCGAACGCCCTGCCTCTGAATAGTTTCGTAAAAACCCTAGTTATCTTAGACTTCTGCCGAAAATATTCTGCTTCAGGACGCTAGCATATTATACATACTTTGGTTGAAAACGACCTATCTCAGCACTTTTTTTCCAAAGACCTTTGTTATCTCAGAATAAAGTCACGAGCCAACTGTATAATTCAAAACGAGCGTAGCTATATCAAACTTCTGCTGAATATCGCCTAAAAATGTGCCCAAGGTCAGCGTTTAAAAGTTATTCAAAGCTTTTATATTATTTTTACTAAAAAATCGATGCTTGAGCTGAAGTTCACCCAGTTCAAGTAACTTTTGAAAAACGACATATCTCCAATTTTTTAAATAATGCGCTATTTAAAAAGTTTTTTTGAGAACCCTTATCTGATAACCAGTTTCAAAAATGCCTTATACCAAAGAACCAAAATTCTTATATCTCAATTTTTTTTTAATATTAAGCAATATATGGGAATATGGGTATCAAATGAAAGGTATTTTAGGCCGTATACCAACCAAAGTATTTTCGAGTAGGGTTGCCACCTGACCGCATTTAATTTATTCCTTCAGATATCGACCAGTATCTCGGGAACGGCTAAACCGATTTCGATGAGGTTTGGTAGATGGATAGTATGCTTGCTTCTAAGATTTTCTACTTGGATGTTGCCACTAAAGGAAGATAAGAGGATTGCCACCTTTCCGATTTTTTTTTTTAATATTAAGCAATATATGGCAATATGCGTATCAAACGGAAGGTATTTAAGGCCGTATACCAACCAGAATAGTTTTAAGTAGGATTGCCACCTAGGGTTGCCACCTGACTGCATTTTAATTATTCCTTCTTACATCGACCACTATGTCGGTGCTCTATCTATCTGAGTGCTCTTGGTATCGAGCAAGGCTCGTTCACCCAGGTACTTCTTAAACACAGAAAAAAATTGCATTGCAAAAAAAATTTGCACATACTTTTACTATAAATTTATGCAGGGATATGCAATCAAGCCAAAAAACGTTTTTAGGCCTCATTGCATTTTTCAAAAGCATTTCAAATTGCAATATTTAGCATCAAAAATAAATAGTTTTAAGAATTCCTACGAAAAGTAATCATAGATTTTAATAGAATAAAATTTAAAAAAAGTTTAAAAGTAATTGTTTTATTCAGTTTCAGTAGAAAATAAATATTTATAAATTGAAGTTATTACCAAACGCAAATATAGGGTGTTTTTTTAGGGGTATAGAACTTCGAATTGAAATAAAACACAAGAAAATCGTTTTACGGTCCATCAATTTGGCTTTATTGGAAGGATAATTTTATGCCATTAATGTTTAAATATGATTTCGGGCATGTGGCCGCCGCGGCTGGCTCGAATAAAGCCAATTCTACAGGTCCAATTTTCAACCACTTTTTCGAGCATATGGGGCCGTATGTCGGCAATAACGCCACGAATGTTGGCTTCCAATTCCCCTAACGTTTCTGGTTTGTTGGTGTAGACGAGCGACTTCACATATCCCCAAAGAAAATAATCCAATGGTGTCAAATCACACGACCTTGGTGGCCAATTGACAGGTCCATTCCGCGAAATTATGCGCTCATCGAATGTTTCCTTCAATAAATCGATTGTGACGTGCGCTGTGTGGCATGTAGCGCCGTCTTGTTGGAACCACAACTCATCCACATTCATGCCATCCAATTCGGGAACAAAATAGTCGGTTATCATGGCTCTATACCGGTCTCCATTAACGGTAGCTGCCTCTCCAGCATTATTGCGGAAGAAGTATGGCCCAATGACTCCACCAGCCCATAGAGCACACCAAACAGTCAGTTTTTGTGGATGTAATGGCGTTTCAAGGGTCTCATGTGGATTCTCTTCACTCCAAATGCGGCAATTTTGCTTGTTGACGTAGCCATTCAACCAAAAATGAGCCTCATCACTGAACAAAATTTTGCGATGAAAATCAGCATCGAAATCAATTTCATTTTCGGCCCATACACCAAAATCACGACGCATTGCATGGTCTCGCGGCTTTAATTCTTGCACAAGCTGGATCTTGTAAGGTCGCAAGCCAAGATCTTTGCGCAAAATCTTCCATAAAGTTGATGGACAAAGCTCCAATTGCTGTGCACGGTGGCGAATCGATTCATTCGGGTCCTCTTCAACACTTTGCTCTACAGCGGCAATTGTTTCTTCGGTGCGCACTGTTCGACGTCTCTGCGGATGCGTATTATCACATAGAGTAAACGTAGTGCGAAAACGATCCATGGTTAACCGAATTAATTGCTCTGCTGGACGATTATGTCGACCACAAAATGGACGGAGCTCACGGTAAACTTCGCGAACTGAACCATTATTTTCGAAATAAATTTGCACGATTTGCAAGCGTTGTTCTTTTGTCAACCTGTTCATGATGAAATGGCAAACCAAACTGAACATAAATGACATTAGAGTTGCCAGATTTGACCACAAAATGCCAGTTTTATCTCTATTCGAAAAACAAACCTGTAAAAAAAACACCCTGTACTTCCTATATCTGTGGTTATTCTGTTTTTGTCATAATGGCGTTTGTTTGTTTTTGCTTTCAAAATAAATGCTACGTTTTATTTGTGGTTTCAGTTTATGATTTTCATATGCATATATTTTATTAATAATTAATTTATTTAAATTTCTCAAAGCAAATATATCCTTATGTTAGTTAGAAATGAATTTATTAATTTGTGGCGGTGATATGAAAAATTCTGCAAAAGTTTTGTTTATTTAAGTTCGTTTTGCTGTTTAAATCAAAAAGCTTTTATGTCCTTTTGAACGAAATCAAACTATTGCCTAAAACTTACATTAAAAACTTTGAATTTTCTTCCTAATGCAATCTAGCTTATTTATGCTACCACATGACCACAAATTAACCAGTGAATCACAAATCTTTGAGAACACCTTCTTTTCTTAAGCAGTTTTTAAATTTGTTGTCTGTCTATTTTTCATATTTGTACGCATAACTCGAACAACATTTGATGGAAATGTATCCGGTATGCACTAATTTATTTCTAGTTCTCTAACTTACAATGTAGGTTCCATTTTACTACTGTTTCTGTATGGCTCGTTTAGATTTCGGTGCATAGTGAAGAGACTAATTTATATAGTCAAAATTTTTCATATTCGAACTGTATGTAGTTAGCTAGAATATAGACTATATCATTACAACTGGCATCTTGTTAAAACATAAGCACTAAAATTGTTTTAAGAAAATATTTCTACAACTAAAAAATGTATATTCATTGGGTATCTACAAATGTTAGCTCTTTTTACTATATTAAATTTGTCCGCATCGCATTTTTTTTTAACTTTTGCTTATGCTGGATATTTCTGAGCAGTCCTGTTAAATAATAATTACTAATCGTAATGATTACCGGTTTGATTAATTATTTCCATGAGAATCCATTTAATGATTGTGGCGATAAATGCCATTAAGGCTACAAATACGAACAGCTTCATCGCTAGACTAAATTTAACATAACATATGATATTAGTGGATAGCAATTTGGGTATGTACCACGTGTATACCTGGATATGTACCATTATACAAATATATGCTGACTTATTTCACAACGTATTCAAAACTGGTCTTAACAGAACATTTAATACAATTGTTTACATATTTCCTATTTATGTATCAACAAATGAAATGAGAAAACTGTTATACAATAAAAAAACCAATATGATAAGTACAGTGACTGTTACATGTATTCGTACTAAATTAATATAAATTGTATTGTATTCCGAAACAGATTGATTACCATTACTTTAAATTTTCAATGATTATTAAATTTAAAAAATCATGATTATTTACGATTATTAAAAAAACCGAAAATATTCAAAAAAAAAGTTGTTTTGATTTATTTAAAATTTTTTTTTTTTTTTTGATGTTTTTAATATTATTTTTGATCTTTTTTAGTACTGTTGTAGAAGCCATAAATAAACACATCAACAATACTGAACAAAATTCTAAATAATCAAAAAAAAAAGTCAAGGGTAATCAAAAATAATCAAAACAACATTTTCTTTGAATATTTGTAATAACTTTTTTTATATTTTTTTTTTTTGTTTTTTTTTTATTTTTTTTTTTTTTTGATTTTTTGATTATTTTTATTTAAATTTTTTTTTAATCGTAATCAATTAATAATTGCCTTTTCTTCAAATTAAAATAATCATTACCAATTAAAAAAGACTTGTAATAAATTGATTTCTAATTACTAGTCAAATTTAACATGTCTAGTTCTTAGCTTATAACAAAATTCTATTTAATCTCTGCTTTTACTTTTACTTTAGTCTGCCAATAGCGTAGGATGTTTTCGAAAGACAGCCAGTAATGGTTACCATAATTAAACTATACATTCTTCTACAACCAATTTGCTCCTATTTTCATATGAAACGCTAAACTCGTTTGCCAGCTGAATCCACTTTTTTTCATGTTTCATTTAATTTTTTTGAGTCTATGGTTACAAAAACCTTACAGACAAGATATAATATTAAATTAATGCTAAGACTAAACATTTAAGATTAAATAAAATTCAAGATAATGAGTTAATACTAAATAATGATCTAAGCATAGCAAAATATCAAATGCTCTTGTAAATATTTCGTATAAATTGTATCAACTTGATAGCTATTTTTAAACTTTTAAATTATTGACAGCTGAGCGTCTAGAAACGAAACCATGTTGCTGTGGACTTCCTTTGATAGAGAATCATAACTTTTCGTTGATATCAACTTAGTGGCGACTACACAAATTGCAGGAAAACAGGAGAAGGACTTGCATATGCACGTGAGGTTAAATTCAGTTTCTTGCTGAATATTTAGTCTCTTTTATTTAAAAAAATGTTAATGTCAATTTTAGAGTCAGAGTCATAGAATTCCACATGTTTGTCACTATACTATCATATGGTTTCCTGAGCTTTCGGTATCTACGGAGTAATTAGTGCAACGTGACTCTACCGCATACAAATTTTGTTCTCTGTCATCTGTTACCATTTCTATGCCAGCAAACACAGTCTCAAGCGTTAGAAAGATGTAGTTTTACATTAGAATTCGAATCTAGCTCTCTAATCGAAAATCAGGTTAGAGAGCTGGGTTAGAAGTCGATTAGAGAGCGATTAGAAAAACTCTAGAAACCAATTAGATTTTTACGTTAGAAATTGATTAGATATCGTTAACTATGTCCCCTTTTTGTAGCGAATGGTATAATTCTCAGCAGTTTCTCTAACCTTCAACCTTAGAGAAATACAGTTGAATTCGACAATAAACATAATCCAACATAAATGTTTGCTGGGTATGTTTGACCTGCCACTTTATAGTCGAAACAACGTGTACCATGGCGTATGAGCAACATATTTTAATATTGAAATAAGCTGGAAAAATTAAACATAACTTGATAGAAGTTCAGTTATTGAATGATATATGCTGTTTGTATTTTCGTTAAACAACATGAAATCTTTAATAAACTCCTTTAACTATATAAAGCCGCATGATTAAATTACTTTATAACATTTTTAAATAGAACTCAAAGTAGAATGCAGGCTTACCACGAAACATTTCACTTGATTTTTTTTTCTTCTTTTTTATGTTTATGCACCTTTAGTGCACCGAAATGTAACAAAATTTATTTGATTGTGCAAAATATTTCATGTCAAATTTTTTATCCAATTTTGCAGACATTACAATCGCAATTTCAATCAACAACATACCATGCTTGCATAGCCGAATAATTAGAAAATTGTATGCCGCGCTTAATCGTTTAAATCTGTGCTTAATTTGTCGTATAAATTGTCGAATTGCAATTCCTTAGTTCTGTTGCATTTTCGCATATCTACCGATTCCAACGAGCTGTATAATATGTTTCTATTTCTTCACACAAGCAAGCCACCACCCATGCAGCTGTTCTGTTGACATGCAATAATTTCTGTAGCTCATTAGTTGTAATTCAATATGCATGGTATTTAACCGCGATTAAAATAAAATGGAATTAAGTTCCACATTTAGTTTGTTCATGTTCATATGTTAGTATGTATATATATACACAAATGTAAAAGCTTTTTTGCGTTGTCACCGTGTTGTGCGTTCTCAAATAAATGCTGTCAAATAAACTTTGCTAAGCAGATAGCAGCAGTCCATGTGTAGAAATTGCAACAGATTACCTTGAATAGGAATATTAATATAGGTATCGTGGTATGTATGCGGACTAGTGAATCGCATATTTTAATATGCAAACTAACAACATTGCAAATTAGAGAGCGGGCTAAAATATTTGGCTGTTTCGTTGGCGGCAATGAATTTAATTCAATTTGTTGGCATATTTTTTACTGCTAAATGCTAAAAGGATTATAAATGCCTACAAATTGAGAGCTAGATTTGGAAGCTTAAGAGATATATCTAAATATATATAAATGAAATGTCCTTCGTATGAACGCGATGGATGCCGAAACGGCCAATCCTATTTTCATTATGTAAAAAGTACTTTCTTACACCTTCTTTGTGGAAAGTTTTTCGATAAAAAAACTTTTAAATGTTGCTTCAGAAAAATGAAGGCAGCTGAGACGTCACGATTTCGTTTTGTTGAGTTTTCAGCCACCAAAATACTACGAAGCTTAACCGATTTGGTTCATATTTGGAATATGCGTTGTTGCTTTGGGGAACATTTTCACAAAAATTTTATCGAAAAATGGCATTGGTCATTGTCAGTCCGAGTTATTGACCATAATGTGGACGATGTGTGCCCTAGTGGGTGTTGATAAGATATGGTTATAAGTCCCATTTGACTCCGTTTTCGAGATATTGATCAAAATGTGGACAACACCTGGTCCCTAGAAGATTTTTCTACGATATGCGTATCAAGTTTAATGTGTTTATTAGGGTATTAATAAGCAGTTGTTGTTAGGATAGGGACAGGGATATTGAGAGTGATATATACAGTGATAGTGACAGGGTTATTGAGAGTGATAGTGATAGTGACAGTAATAGTGATAGTAATAGTGATGGTGATCGTGATAGTGATAGTGATAGTGACAGTGATAGTGATAGTGACAGGGATATTGAGAGTGATAGTGATAGTGACAGTAATAGTGATAGTAACGGCGATCGTGATAGTGATAGTGAGAGTGATAGTGATAGTGATAGTGATAGTGATAGGGATAGTGATAGTGATATTGATAGTGATAGTGATAGTGATAGTGATAGTGATGATAGTGATAGTGATAGTGATAGTGATAGTGATAGTGATAGTGATAGTTTTAGTGATAGTAATAGTAATAGTGATAATAATTGAGATAGGGTAAGATGAATTCGT
Organism: Merzomyia westermanni; assembly: GCA_949987695.1. Taxonomy (NCBI): domain Eukaryota; kingdom Metazoa; phylum Arthropoda; class Insecta; order Diptera; family Tephritidae; genus Merzomyia; species Merzomyia westermanni. Next base: position 22,345,990 of record OX465289.1, read on the forward strand.
GATAAACGATATAAAGAAGGATAAACAGATGAAGGGGAAGAAAGGAGAGGCAGGCCGAAGAATATGGATCTTATATGAGAAGAGCGAGTGAAGTTTATTTTTGGACCGAACAAGGTCTGCGGGTTCTGCTAGTAGTAACTATAAATTGTGTGAAAACCTCATATAGACTAAAGACGGCTATAGTGTTACAAGCACTTTATTCGATCAGAATAGAAAACACTATCACACATCCCCTTGCGGACAGAGTAGGAGCCTCAATCAAGCAAAACTCAAGTGTTACAACTGCCACTGCCGCTAAATAATTTATTCGAGTTCGTAGTCGTTGTAAATATGTCCATCATAAAATTGTAGTCGTCCCTTTTAAAGGATAAGAGCAACTTTTTTGACTTTATGTCATAGGCCTTGCATAAGTTCTCGTAGACTTTTCAAACACATGCCTGATTCTACCCTTACTTTGCTTGCTGAATTATTTGCAACGCTTTGCTATTTGTCAACTCTCTCAGCCTTAATGGGACTTATAACGTACACTCAACAACAATCACCCTATTCAGCCAACATGTCAAAACTTGCGTTTCCATTTATGCCCATATAGCCGGGGACCAGTATACATGTACGTTACTCGGCGTGTAATTCTCTCTTGGGCCTGTTTATTCTCTAAGAGAAGTTCAGTTGTAGTGGGGTGGATTTTAATGCCTTAAAAACCCGTCTGGGTGTTATTACAGGACTTGAGTCGGCTGCAACTGATGGAGATTTTCCAAATATTTCGGCGGTCTTGTTTACGGCTACAACTTGTACCTTAGAAATGTTGCAGAATTCTGGCAATTGTAATATTTTTTTTGTATCCTTCTTAGCACAGCATACAGCATACATTACTCCTGCTATTAATTCGGAACTATCGCACACCCGTGTCTGGTATTAGCTGTCCTTTCAAAGTGGCTACCAAGCTGTGATAATTTGGATACAGAAATGTGCTTATTGTCATTAAACTGGTAATACATGTCGTATACGCAACATTAAATTTATGCCTCAAATAAGAATTACTCATACGCCATAGCACCCTTAACAATCGAGTAACAAATACAATCGCCACGAATATGAATATTAATTTAGTTGCAGTGTCAACCAGCAACAAGACATCAAACTATTCTCGTGCATTTTTATATTACAATACCATAAAGCATTCGCCGACAAACTTCAAAGCCATAAGTTTTAAATTACAGCCGGAAAACGTAAATTTATTGCATTTGAGAGCGAAAATGTTTGGTTTTTTGTGGAATTAACACAAATAGAAAATAGCAAAGTTAAAGGTTGTTTGTATAAGTTGCCACTTTTCAGCGCAGAAGCAAAATACAAACACAGTTATCAAACACAAACACATTCGCTCACAAAACAATAGCGTTGCTGCGCTTCATTAGCATGCTTTGCCGTCTTCCTGTGGCCCCTTTGAAAGTACAAATAATACAACACTTGAGGTCAAAACTGCCACAACTACAACTATTAGAACAAACATGCATACAAAAGTTACACAAAGTGCACTCGGTGCCAGCGCGCAAAGCACAAAAACGTTTGTTTACAAAAAGTATAAACTTTCAATTCAATGTCTTTGTTAGTTGTTTAAGTTAAAAAAAAATTAAATGAAAGGTAAAAGTCACAGCTGTTTATTTGAATTGCAAAAATTTGCGCAAGCAGCTCACCTTGTTTTACGGATATTTTTTGGTTAGCGGTTTTGGTCTATTTCACAAAAAAAATTATTTTGTTACAACTTTTGAAAAGAATTTCGCTGCCTTCTTTTCTTCTTTTTCTGTATTTTAATATTTGCTATAGAATATTCTGTTGAATGCCTTTATACTATTTCCCCATTCAGCGCTGTGTTTCAATTTGATATCAGTTATATTTGGCGTACTAATTTAGTCGGTATCACACGGCGTATACGTAATAAATACTTAAAGAGATGAGCTGCGGGTGCCAAATATGCCTAGTTATATTGCATAGAAAATATTGGCAGTATCCTTTGTTGTTGTTGTTGTGGTAACGACAAAAACGCTCCCCGAAGGTTTTGGGGAGTGTTGTCGAATTAACAGTCCTTGGCCGGATTTCAACCCGGTACGCTCCGGTACTCCCTTGCGGAGCTGCCCGATTGTCGTGGTAGCGATTTGTGACCAGTGAAACTTCTAGGTCATGTCACCCCTCCTTCCGTAAGGAAGGATAAGATGGGTAATGAGAGATGAGAGGCATCATATCCGTAGATCAACCATCGAGTTGCACGTCATTAGCTTTGTGCATATTAGTCGCATCCTACGACCGGTATGCCTACCTCGGGCATATTCTAAACCCCAAGCACTGCAGTACATCTCTCTCGGCTCCGCTATGTCATATCTTTAATCTGTCTCTATCTTCTGGAATTTTTATCGACAGGTGGAAGAAGTCAGCTATCACTCCAATTTTTAAGTCGGGGAACAAAAATGACGTTTCTAACTACAGGCCAATTGCTAAGATCACAGTGTGTTCTAAGCTTTTCGAAAAAGTTATAAAAGATAAACTTTCATTTGTGATCAAAAGCGTTGTCGACCCGCACCAGCATGGGTTTGTTGCTGGGCGTTCGACTGTAACTAACCTAGCGCACTTTTCTGATTTCTGCATTTCTGCATTCAAGGATGGCTCTCAGGTGGATACAATATACACCGATTTCTCAAAAGCTTTCGATAAAGTCTCTCACGAGATCTTGTTACACAAACTGGAGCTCATTGGATTTCACTCTGTTTTTTTGAGCTGGCTGAAATCCTATTTGTCTAATAGAACCATGTATGTGGATATAGAAGGCTGCAGGTCCCACCCGTTTATAGCAACGTCTGGTGTTCCTCAGGGCAGCATTCTTGGCCCACTTTTGTTTGTTCTATTTATTAATGATATCGGTTCCTGCATAAAATATTCCAACTTTCTGCTCTATGCTGACGATCTTAAGATTTTTCGTAGGACAAATGTCCTGTCGGATACTGCCCTTCTGCAACAAGACCTAAATAATATTGTAGGTTGGTGTCTCTCCAACAACCTCCACCTTAACGTAAAAAAGTGTTTCCATATGTCATTCTCTAAGTCTTTTACCCTTCATACCTCCGCCTATTATATCTCAGGTGGTCAGCTGGCCTCAGTCAAAGAATTTGTTGATCTAGGAGTAGTTTTCGATACAAACTTTTCTTTTGTTAACCACATTTGTTATGTGCTTCCAAAGGCATACTCAAACCTGGCTTTCCTTCGTAGATATGCCAAAGACTTGAAGGATCCCTACACGAGGAAGACTCTTTATATTTCTTTAGTTCGTTCGAAGCTGGAGTATGCATCCGTTATCTGGAACCCTATCTATAGCTGCCATTCGGCCAGAATCGAAAGAGTTCAACGAAAATTTATTCGGTTTGGCTTAAATGTCCTCAATTTTGAGGACCCGATTCCGTCATACTACTCGCGCTGTACGCTTATTAACCTGCAACCCCTTGATACTAGGAGAACTGTGCACTTGCTTATGTTTGCCTATGACATAATAGCTGGTTATTTAGACTGTCCAAATCTTCTCGAGAAGGTCTCATTTAACGTCCCTCACAGGTGTCTACGTTCCTTTTTACCTTTTTATTTGCCTGCTCCCAGTGCAAATTATTACAATTTTAACCCAATTTATCGTGCCCTTGCTCAGTTTAATAAGCTCTCAAGAGGCGTAACTGTTGACTTTTCCCTATCGAGAGATACATTCAAATCTATTATTGTAGATAGCCTTTCATGATACATACATATTTTTATTTTTAGCTTTTTAATTTTACTTTGTATATAGTCTGTAAGATGTGAAATCATAGACTGAATAAACATAAACATAAACAATCTGCCACCCTATACGAATCGTTTAAAACTCATTAATCTACACACACTTTCTAGTCGGAGGGAAATGCTTGGAATTATTTTTATGATTAAATTGCTAAATGGTTCACTATCCAGCCCATTTCTTCTAAGTGAAGTGAACTTCAATGTACCGTCTCGTCCTTCAAGGCATTTTAAACCTCTAGTCTTAAAACAGTGCCGAACCAATTTTCAGTTAAATGAGCCTTTTCGCTGTTTGTGCCAAGATTATAACTCTCTTTCTGGTAGATTTGATATTTCCGATTCGCTTTTCAGCAAAAAAAAAATTCTTTCTATCCTAAATACATAGCTACTAATTGTTTCTTATTCTTTGACTTCTATTTTAACTTTTAACAATCATTTTATTCTGTTAACTAGTTACTTCTAAATGTATAATCTATCCTATATCTACTTTACTTAGCTGATGAGGTTTTCTCTGTAGCTGAGCAGTTTTAGATCTCGACGATTAACAAACCAAAGCCTTTCAACGACTCGGCACGAACGAATAATCCGCGCGTTATGCGGATGCGCCTCTCGCGCCGGTCGGGCGGGATATGGTGGGTAATCCGTTGGGAATTATTATTATTATTAAGGAGACTTGGGCACATTTATGCTAAGTTGTGATACCACATCAGCAGCGATATAAGTTTACTTATTGAAATATTGGACAATTATCTGCCTAAGGACAGTAAAATTTTGGATAGAATAGACTCATCGATACTACAATCACCAGGGGAACAGGCCTTGGAAAATAATAGTTTTTCCACTCATCGCTAGGCATAGAACAACTATCCAGAAGTATCAGTCATATCAAGTTAATAGAGTTGGTAAACGCCTTTCTAAGCTCTCGTCCGGTGAATGTCGTCATTCAGGCAGAAGTACCACCTGTTGCCGAGGCAGACAAGACTCACCTTGACCCAACTTCGATCTGAATACTGTAACAGTTTAAACTCTTAACTCTCCAAAGTGAATACAGACAGTTCCATCGCATTACGAAATATATCTAACCCTGCAACTACAGGGTGTTTTTTTTACAGGTTTGTTTTTCGAATAGAGATAAAACTGGCATTTTGTGGTCAAATCTGGCAACTCTAATGTCATTTATGTTCAGTTTGGTTTGCCATTTCATCATGAACAGGTTGACAAAAGAACAACGCTTGCAAATCGTGCAAATTTATTTCGAAAATAATGGTTCAGTTCGCGAAGTTTACCGTGAGCTCCGTCCATTTTATGGTCGACATAATCGTCCATCAGAGCAATTAATTCGGTTAACCATGGATCGTTTTCGCACTACATTTACTCTATGTGATAATACGCATCCGCAGAGACGTCGAACAGTGCGCACCGAAGAAACAATTGCCGCTGTAGAGCAAAGTGTTGAAGAGGACCCGAATGAATCGATTCGCCACCGTGCACAGCAATTGGAGCTTTGTCCATCAACTTTATGGAAGATTTTGCGCAAAGATCTTGGCTTGCGACCTTACAAGATCCAGCTTGTGCAAGAATTAAAGCCGCGAGACCATGCAATGCGTCGTGATTTTGGTGTATGGGCCGAAAATGAGATTGATTTCGATGCTGATTTTCATCGCAAAATTTTGTTCAGTGATGAGGCTCATTTTTGGTTGAATGGCTACGTCAACAAGCAAAATTGCCGCATTTGGAGTGAAGAGAATCCACATGAGACCCTTGAGCCATTACATCCACAAAAACTGACTGTTTGGTGTGCTCTATGGGCTGGTGGAGTCATTGGGCCATACTTCTTCCGCAATAATGCTGGAGAGGCAGCTACCGTTAATGGAGACCGGTATAGAGCCATGATAACCGACTATTTTGTTCCCGAATTGGATGGCATGAATGTGGATGAGTTGTGGTTCCAACAAGACGGCGCTACATGCCACACAGCGCACGTCACAATCGATTTATTGAAGGAAACATTCGATGAGCGCATAATTTCGCGGAATGGACCTGTCAATTGGCCACCAAGATCGTGTGATTTGACACCATTGGATTATTTTCTTTGGGGATATGTGAAGTCGCTCGTCTACACCAACAAACCAGAAACGTTAGGGGAATTGGAAGCCAACATTCGTGGCGTTATTGCCGACATACGGCCCCATATGCTCGAAAAAGTGGTTGAAAATTGGACCTGTAGAATTGGCTTTATTCGAGCCAGCCGCGGCGGCCACATGCCCGAAATCATATTTAAACATTAATGGCATAAAATTATCCTTCCAATAAAGCCAAATTGATGGACCTTAAAACGAGTTTCTTGTGTTTTATTTCAATTCGAAGTTCTATACCCCTAAAAAAACACCCTTTATTTAGATGATGTGGAAGTTGAAATTCACCAGTTCTAAATCTTATGATCCATGCGCAACTCAGCTTATTTTCTCTCCCTCTTCTTTATCGCGTTCGAGCTTCACACTTCATATCAAACGCTATGCGCTGCTCTTATTAGTATACCAACGCTGCTTACTTTTTACTGTGATGTATTCCATAAATGTTGTAATATATATGTAAATTACACACTCGTGATTCATACACAAACGTATTTCAGCGAACACATTGCCAGGCGTACATTTATTCACTACACGACAACTTAATTTATGCACACTTCTACAGAATGTCATCACGAACGCCTAGGGTTACCATGTAGTCACACGTAATTCCGCGAATAATTATCACACATGCAATTATCCTTATTAGACACTTGTACTCATACTAAGCTTAGTTAATAATCAGTTTATTTCTTACTTATGAAAACAAGTATTTTATTAGTTTTTCGCTAAACATACATTTGCACATAGAAAGTTGTGTTTTGCAAAGTTGTTGGTTAATAGAAAATGAAAAGGAAATTAATAGTTGGCGACTAAACATGGAAGAGGATTAAGTTGCTTGATGCGCACATACAATTATTTATATCCAGCAGTGTTAAATATAATAGCAGTGAAATTAAAATGGATATCGTTCGACCAAATTAGAAGCAGCTGTGATTTTATTAATTTTCACTTAAAATATAGCGAATTCCATAACAGAAACCACATAAAACGAAATTTTACAGTTAACACAAAGTTCAAGAAAGTTCATTAAACTTAAAAAAATGGTTATCAAAAACTTCAATTTTTTTGGTAGAATTTTTAGAAAATTTTTGAGTATGCAGTTTCTTAGACCAAACTATTTTGGTACAACATTGTGCAAGTTAGAACTAGCTTAAAAATTTCGCTGAGTTTTTAGAATTTTTTTCGTTAAGGGTGTTGAGTGATTTCTTTCATACAACGCAAGAAGAAAAATTAATTTTGTAAAAATAGCTAACATCCTTTCAATATTTTTTTGAAGAATTTTTAGAAAATTTTTGAGTACGCGCTTTTATAGCTCATTAAATTTTAGCGCAATAATGTGCAAGTAGTAAGTACATCAAAATTTTAACTGAATTTTTTTGTCAAAGATGTTGGCTATTGTTACAAAATTAATTTTTTTTCATGCGTTCTATGAAAGGTATCACTCAACACCCTTGACGAAAAAAAAAATTTTTAATTCAGGGAAATTTTTGAGCGCGTTCTAACTTGCACACTGTTGTACTAAAATTGCTTGGTCTACAGAACTGTGTTCTCAAAAATTTTCTAGAAATTCTGCCAAAAAATTTTGAAGATTTTGATGCAAATTTTTAAAAGTGTAGCTCACTTTCCTGAACTTTGTGTAAACTTTGAAATTTCTTTTTATGTGGTTTATGTTAGAGGATTCGCTATGTTTTAAATAAAAATTATTAAAAACACACCGCTTTTTTTATTTCGTCGAACGATATGCAATTTAATTTCGCCGCTATTATATTGAACACAACTGTATATGTACCTATAAACGAGATAAATGTAACATTTCACTGTTTGCTTAATATTTGCTTGTGCCTCATATTCTTTCAAAAAATTGGTTGACAGACTTACAGCTGTTATAGCATTTGCTCAGTTTAATCTCCACTCTGTCACCATTTCGTTATCAGTTTACCCAAACGCAATGTACTTACATTGATATCAATCGAGTTATTATTACTATTATCTCATAGTTTCTTCACTGCCAACATTTTTATTAGTACCTCAATAATAATATTTTTTCTTATCATTTTGATAACTTTTGTTATTACTTATTACTATTATCACATATCAGCAATACAATCATAGAGTCGCCAACATGTTGTTGTAGTTTTATGTTACTCATACGCGCAGTGGGTTCTTTTGTCTGCTCATCATATTACTATATTAACTTAAGAGAATCAGTTAAAAAATATGCATGAGAATATAAAACGTAATAATTTTTATGTACATTCGGGTTTTTTTGAGCTTTGAAAGATAAAGGAAAATGTCTTCAAATATCCTACTTTGAAGATTTCATTTAAATAATTCAACCCATTATATATGCAAACTGTTGCATGTACAAATAAATTGTTTGTAAGGTAGTAAATTTTTGGGTGGGATTGGGTTGTGATAAAAAGGTCTAAGTAAACCATTTTCTTTGTGAAAATGAAATTTGTAATATAATTACACTTCCTGGAGTCGTAATATCAACTGCGTTTTTATTTTACCATTCCAAAAATTTTTTTACTTTAAAAATTTAAATTTTTTTCTTCTTGTGAAATTTTATATGAAAATTTGTATATGGGATCATCTACGTAAACTTGCCTCACCTCTTTTGCGTAAGTGACACATAATTTTTCCACCTTGGTCAGTGAAGACGAATGTTTGAGCTATCATATTATGTCACTAATATTCATATCACATTTACTTGTCGACTTATAAAGGCTCAAAAATTACCGAAAACTCGATTTTCGCAAAAAAAGTAGGGAAAAAAAATCTGATCCTAATTATCTGCAGTGAATGGTCGATAACAAAACGAACTTGTATGATAAGGAGAAATGTTACGGTTTCCATATTCTACTACTTAAACACACATATTGCTTCAAATTGCTGAGTTATTGTGGTCCAAAAAAAGGCCATCCGAGATTTGAGTCCAGATTGTGGGAGTACTATACTTAATCTTAAAGTTCTATATAATATCAGATTAGGGTTTTACCGAAAAGACTTTAACAACTCTCATACACAAAACCATATTTTAGTTCACTTACATATTTTTTAAAAGTGGGGGAGGCGGACTCCTCCTAACAAAGAAACAAAGCAATTGGCCTCCTGCCAACATTCGAAGTCATAATCTGCAAGCTTTTCTTAATTCTACCCCATTAACAGAACGGTGGTTTCGTCTCTTTTTTGTCCAACCGCTCTTAAATCGGATTTTTATTACCTTTTTATATGAAAATAAAACAACTTTGGTCCGATGTTTGTAAGTCTGAAAAGAAGAAGAGATACGCCCACCAATAATCATACTGAAATGATCAGGGCGATAAGCTGAGTCGATTTACCCATGTCCGTCTGTCCGTCTGTCCGTCTGTCTATTTGTACGCAAACTAGTCCCTCAGTTTTTGAGATATTTTGATGAAATTTGCAGACTTGGTACTAATTGTAAGTAAGGATCCGACACTTAGAATCGTGATGCGAACTCTCGCGCGAGTTAAAGAACTATCGCGCTTAGAATTTTACAAAAATACAACAACACAATATTTTCCATTATCGCAACAAAGGGCAAGTTTTAAAAGCAACATTTTCAGCGAATTTTACTATGACAAAACAATTTACGTTCGAGTTATGGCACTTAAATATAACAAAATGACAAGTAGTAGAAATGTGCCGAACTTTGTAATGATTTTTCTTTTATTCATTTTTAAAAATAGTTAGTAAATTAAAAATTATTAAAAATTCTGCGACGCCCGTTTTCAAAAATTTACCGAAAAATCAATTAAATATCTAAGTTACAACAAAAAATAGGTATTCTATCGCTTTTTTACCGAAAACCCAAACTTTTTGTCTTTGAAAATATGTTCGATATATAAAAAGGGGGTGTAGATATATGTAAGTGTATGTCCAACTCGATTCGAATAACATTATGCTATGCTCAGTTGAGTAAAAAAAAATGTATGCAAACCAATGAAAAGGATAGTTTTATACATAGGCGAGAAAAGCAGACTGCCACATTTATAAATGCCCTACACATACAACAAAAGAATGTTTCCGTAGCAATGAAATTGGATAATGAAAATATGAATAAAAGCAAAAGCAAGAAAAATGAGAGAAAAATAAACTTTCAGCTACGCCTGCAAGCAAGGATAATAAGACAATGACAAAAGCGACCGTAAGCCAAAGCTAAGGGTAGTTGGAATTAAAACAATTACAATGCCTGAAAATATGCTGTTTGTATGTATGTATGTATATGTAGATGGATGCACATATATATAATCGTGTCTCTGTGTGTCTATGATAGTAGAGTTCGTTGTTTGGTAAAGTGAGAGGTAATAATTATACCCGAGGCGCAAGCTAACTTTGCTGTTGACACAATTACATGTTACATATACTTATCCAAATATTTAAATGGATGTAAATACAAGTAAATACATATATACTGACGTACTTACAATCCCTGCAGTCAAACAAACTAGTTGCAAACTATTTCGAAAATAGTAAGTGCAAACTAGTCCGAAAACTGTACTTTTTTTTATATAAGTAACTAGAATTTTCAATATGGCGAACTCCTACGAGATGGCAATTCTTAGATTACGGACAGCGATAACCCAGTCTTAAACGAGTTCAATATCGACAAGTAAATTTGCAAGCAATCGAATATGATTTAAATGCCGTTAGGCACAGAGATAAAGTACTTTATTCATATTGCCAAGTTTCGGGTCCTCGTACATTAAATAAAAACTTTACTTGGATTTTCGTAATTCTGGATATTTTATCATTATGCCTAACTTTAAGTTTTTACTGGTACAACTTAAGAGCTTTTCTAACTAGTTCGGTACTAGTCGGAAAATTTCAGTTGTTAACTGGTACGTCTCGTGACTAGTTTGGTGCTTCACTGCAGTGATATAACAGAAATAGCGACTTTCTCACTATATGAGGTTAGTCACCGACTTTGTTTGCGGGTTCAATACCTCTTGCCTGAACTGCGGGCTGTAAAGTCTAAGGATTCACGACGAATAGCTTTTACAGGCCACTTTCTTCGCTTCTTCTTCAAGTGTTTATGTCGCCGTTGTCATTGCGGTTTAGTCCTGCTTGTGGAATTATATTCTCCAGCTTTAAGTTTCGTACGAAACGGGTTGCCTTGTCTAAAGCCCTGTTTAGTTTCCAATGGCGCGGAGAGGTCCTTCGCAATTATAAAAGAGTTGTTCGTATTGTTCAATGTCATCTGGCATATCCCGATAAGTTATTTTTAGGTTTAGATAGTACGTGTTGTTGTTCTAGTTATTGGTATTAACAGTACTTCGCCCTGCCTAATGGGCACGATCACTCTGAGTAATGTCATCAAGCTCTTCTAAAGTAAGTCCAAGGAAACACGCAATTTCAATATGTTTGCACCAAAATCACCAAAAAGTGTTAGAAGATTAGGTTCAATTCAACAAGAGAAGAGATGTTTAGTATCATGACGGCACATAACACATGCTGGGCAGGTATTTGCAACTTCCTTCAGTTGGTGTCAGCGAGGTTGGGCGACCATATGGGGACGGCGTAATCAATAGCCGGTGGGTCTATAACCTTATATGTAGCTAGGAACGTTTATTTATCTTTTCCCCAAGTACTGCCGGCCAGCGAGTTGGATATTTTAATGCCGCTCTATACCTTTGAGGATATCAAACGTCACGCCCAAGATTTTGTTGTGGTTGGCAGTAGGTAGAGGTGATCCATCTACGTAGAGGTTTAACTCCTACCCCATCTGCACATTACACCTCGTGAAAAGAGTCGCGGTCGATTTAGTCGAAGACATGGTCAGATTTAGCTCGGTGAAGGAGCTTGAAAGGTCTCGGAGGTAACAGTTAAACCTAGCACAAAATGTGTCAATGGAGGGGCCCTTATCCGAGGCCATAATCGTGAAGTCGTCAGCGTAAGAATCAATGGAGACTCCCTCTGGTTGGGAGATAGTTCATGTCGCCTCTCTTATCGTCTTGAAGCTGTGCCGATGGTGGACTTACCAGACCAATGACAAGGTTCAACCAACTTGTCTACTATTGGCTACAGTCTTTCACACAATGCTCTAGATACAGCCTCATATGCAGTATTAAAAAGACTGTAGTGAGTGGGAATAGCGGGATGGATTGGCAGAGCACACTTACAAAGTCTTGCATTAAGTTTAAGGGTAAAAATCCCGTTTAAATGGTTGACCACGGTAGAGTTGTGGGTCCTCTTGATCATTTCGAACAGTGAAAAATGGCTTTTCGACCTCTAAATGCTAAAAGAACTAAGTAAGTAGCACAAAAGCGACGGCTGACTACCCACCGCTGTAATGTAATTGAAAATGTTTACCTTATTTGACATTTAGCCGGTACTTTATTTCAACTTCGTTTTGTTTTTGTAAAACGTATGTGCACTGCATAGCTGTGCGTCTGAACGTGTGTCCTTTTTCCATGTTCAAACAAAAAACAAAGCGAGCACAGCACAAAGTGAATGCCTGGGTGTCCAGAGTGGACAGTCGGTAGTCGCCGCATTCTTCAAACTGCCGCCATTGTGTCGCCACTAACTCACACGCATACATACATACATGCAATTTTGCCAGGAGATAACTGTCGGGCAATGCATTACCCATTTACATTTCAACATTCGTATCTATTGGACTTTTTGCTTTGACATGGTTGTGAATTGAATGCTTGAGAGTGCATATGCTCATAGGGGCACAGTGTTCAACAAAGGCAGTTGCAGCTTGAAGGAGTTTTGAATGGAGCAAATAGCGGAACCTTTCAAAAAATCATATTTACGCTAGATGGAGTGGAAGTTATTTTGAAAAACATTAAACAAAGCAAGTTAAAGAAAACTTTAGGAAACCGGTGCATAGAACTAACATCGGCTAGGTTTACTTAGAATATACCCATGGGGGATAGACCTGTCTTAAGCGACGACTACAGTCGACTACCCTATGGTTTGGAGGAGCCAAAAATGCCCGTTAGCACCAAATCATACCGTATCCAAATCCGGCAAAGAATTTTCCACATCACTAGCAATCAAAATGAGCTACATATATAAATATTAATGCCAACAAGACTATGAAGGTTAGGAGAGGAAGGAGCAAAAGAAAGGGGCAGGTTCAAGCAACGGAAACAACCAGTTTCTTAAGAGAACGAACAATAACACTTCCATAGTACTATCCAAACCCAAAGAGAGAAACTAGTGGTTTTAACAACAAGAGATCAAAAAGTAGAAATTACAGGAAACTACAATAAAGTAAAGATAAAAAAGTTAAAAGGAGACAGATTGAAATACAAAAAATTATGGAAGAGAAAAAAGAGAAATATATGAATAATAAAAAGAGGGGAATGAGGAAGTGATGGAATAGAATGAAATGAAAGCATTCATGAAGGGGTGGGAACGAAATAATTGCTAACATAGGTCGGTGAAGAATAAAACAAGGTGAAGAGAGAGATAGATAGGAGGTGGAGAGGGATAGATAGAGACAGATAAAAAAAGAAGAGAGAAATGGAAGACAATGAACATGAGATGACAATCAATGAAAGCTAGAAACCCGGAAAATGTGTTAAAAAGAGAAAATTATGAACTATATGAGAATAAAGTGGAAAAGGAATAAAACTAATAATGAACTCTTAATAAGAATCAAAGCATAAATACCAGAAAGGAAAAAAATTTAAAGAGGCGGAAAAAGTGCAAGTAAAAGTAGAAAGAAATAAAGATAGAAATTGAGTTAAGCAAAAAGTGGAGAAATACGAAAAGTTATTGAATGAAAAAACCCGGTCTTGGAGAAATTTTTCTTAAGAGGAAGAAAGGGAAATGGGAAAAGTGTACAGTGGTCAAAATGAAAAGAGAGAAAACAGGTAAATGATGTAAAAATAACAACACAAAAATAGTGAAGAAAGAAAATAGGGAGAACGAATACAAGAATGATCAAAGAGACTGTTGAGAAAATAGATAAAAAAATAGTGGGAGAGAGGGTGGGGGGAGGGAAAAAGGTAGGTAAGCGACTAAAAAGAAAACACAAAGGGAACTAGAATAAAAAGGAAAAATTGTGATGAGGGAATATAAAAATAAAAAAAGGAAGGAAAAAAGAAAGAAAATATGGAAAAGAAAAACAGTTAAAGTAATGCCGAAAAGAAGCGACTATTGACATAAGAAAAATGAAAACAAATAAAGGGAAGAGAATTTAGTAAAGAGAGAAAAGGGAGGAATATGAAAAAAAAAACAGAAAATCTATGAAAAAACGTATTGAATGGGAATTGATGGAGAGGAGAAATCAACAAAACAAGAAAGAAAAAGAACTGCAGAAAGAGGGAAATAGAAAAATGATGACAAAAACAAAAATGGGGACAGCCTATATAATTGTAACATTAGAAAAACGGCTAAATAGAGAATGGAAAATAATAATTAATAACGCAAAACGCTGGAAAAGAGAAAAAATATGGAAAATTAGGAAAGATCGGATGTATCGAAACAAAAGGGGAGGGGCAGGACGAATTTGACAGGCGTGGAAGAGTGAGAGTATGCAAATGTGGAAGTAGAATAAGAAGGTAAAGCCAAAAGAATTAGAGGAGAAGAAAGGGTACTGAAAGAAATAGGGAAAGGGAACTAACAGGAAATATGAAAACGAAGGAAATAAATAAAAGAGGGAAAATATAGGAACATATCTCTAGAAAATAAATTTAAAAAAATTTTATAAAAAGAAGCTGGAAAAACTCGAAAAAATTGTATTGGTCCAATCTTGCTGGTTTCGAAAACTGATTAATATATTACAAAATAGGGGCCCCATATCCAATTTTAACGAGATATCTCTTGAACAAAGGAACTAGTTTGCGTTCAAACAGACTAAATCGACTCAGCCCATTGCCCTGATCATTACGGTATACCCATTGGTAGGTTTTATATCTTCTTCTTTTCATACATACGAACAACGGACCAACGTTATAATAACATTTCGTGTCTATAAAAGGTATAAAAAAAAAATTTAACTGAACAACAGTTATAGCCGCAATATGCTTCGAAATCCTTGAATATTCCAAGCGATTTCTGACAGAAATATTTTACTAAATTAACCTCTCACAAATATCTCCAATTTTATTTTATCTTATTGCGTCGTCATCAACCTTTAAACCATTTTAAGCTTTTAAATACATTCTGGACTTTATTAAATATTCTAACCGCATACTAAATAAATGAAGAAGTGAAATTTCCCTAGAGGATGGCACAATTTGCTAATTTCCTACTTCAAACTAAACACACAAAAATGGTCTCAATGACCGCAAAATGTGTAAACAATGTAATCAAAAAATAAATAAAAAAGGCAAAAAGCGCAGTAACAGAAATTTAATGGGTATAGCCAACAAAATGTTTCTTTCGTCCTTGATAATTAAGAAACGAAATATAAGCAGCCATACATGTGTGTATGTGAGTATATATGTTTTTAGTTAGTTATAGAATTGATAAGTGTATGTACTAATGTAATACTTTTTGTTGCTAGCTGCCGCAAGAATGGCTAACTCCTTGCATATTGGAGAAGGTCATGTTCTCTGCCCGAATTGGAGAAAGAGACAAAACAACAAAATAATATTTAAATTAAGATATTCAATAGGGCTTTTGGTAGTAGTTCAAGTGTAGTTGAATGTTAGATGACTGTTATATGAGAGGGAATCGAGAGTGAAGCGTTTTTAATTGGATGTAAGACAAAAATACTGAGGAGCTGATGGTTAATAAAGTTACACATAGATATTTTATGACTGAATTATTAGAAGGGATTTTTGTGGTCTTATTTACTTCAATACATTCACATAAATTGTAACACGCTCATGTCTTTTTATTACAGCTTTTTAAAGGAAATTGCATACCGGGGATACTAAAAGCAATATGGAGACAAGATTAAGAATTTTTTTATGTGTGTTTGTTTGTACGCTCATCACTCAAAAGCCACCTTGTAGAATAGCTTGTAATTTTCAACGATGTATTGCTATATATTTAACTTAAATTTCAAGATCCTGGCTACAGTGGTGGCAATACATATTGGCTTAAAATTTTTTAAAAATATGCTGACGTTAGCTCAAGCCGATGTCAGTCAAATCATCTAGTTGTACACTAGCCAAATACTAGTTTGGCAAACGTATTAGCAACTGGCATCTTTAAGCAGGGCGATATCCTACGAGATAGCTCTTGTACGCTTCTGCATCAGCACCCTAATACATTAAGATCAGATTGGTTCTTAGCAAAATATGGGAAGCTGACACTGAGATATCGAGCAAAAAGAGAGTGTCAGAAAGACAAAGAGTAAATAGATCAAAAACGAGCCTGAAAGTAGAGGGTGAGGGAGGTGAGGGGGAAAGTGAGAGTGCGAGTAAGTGGAAGGGCGAGTAAGCCGCAGAGGGAGCGGGCGTGAGAGGGAGGGCTCGGAAAAGACGGTTAGAGGGAGAGTGGCAAGACTGAAAGGGCGGAAGGAAAGGAAGATGGAGAGGGAAAGTGATACGAACTTTTTTCTATGACCAGTTTTTCAGTTTCTGGGGAAAGTTTCTAAATTGCAAGGAGAAATATTATCGGGCAGGACAGCATCTGCTTGGTCTGCCAGTAGATTAAGTTAAGGGTAAGAGCTATTCTCTGTTGTTGGGATTAAGAGATTGGCAGTATCGCGAGAAAATACTGCTTTCGGGCTACATCTTGTACGAATGAATTTCCGGTGTTTTACCAGGCGGAGTTCTCGTTCCCTCTTCTAGCCTATGCGACGAAGTCTGGAGGTTATCAAAGGCCTTATCGCGAAAGACAATTAATGGTTTGTTCGGTTTTCTCATGGCTTACAAGTATTTGGTACACTACCTGGATAGGACAATATTTTGTGTTTCCCTGGATTGAAATATCACACTTAATCACTTTCGCTCTAAAATCTGTTGTCTCGGCTGGGAAATCGGGACTAATTTCCGCTATAAAACCAGCCAGTGTACTTTCGACACTGACTGCAAAAGCCCTAAAAATAGCTATACTTGTTGTAGCGCCATCTTGAAGGTATTCAAAGGAAGAAAAGTGTTTCCACAATTTTATATCATATCATAGAGATCGTAAATACAACTGTTTACTGTATAGTTTGGCAATATATTTTCGAACTTAGCGACCAGACTGTAGTTTTCTATACATTCGTGGCCAATATAAAATAAAAGCGACACAAGTTACTCATACGATGGGTCCTGTCACATTTCACTACAAAATATTCATTTAAATACATTAAAGCTCTATCTATCACTCATTCATCGCAACACTTTTCACATATTTATATGATTAGAATCATAGTTTATATTAATACAATTTTATGACAAAACTATTTCTATGTTACTTGACAAACGGAGAAAATAAAAGTGCTCAAAACTTGGTTCACGATAATCAACGTACTGTAAGTATGCTTTGTTGAGCGTCTTATGTTGAAAGTGATTTAAAGGAAGAGCGCTCCATAGAGTTTTACAACCTTCCAATTTATCTTGTTTTATGCAAATGTTGATGACTAAACTTTTCGTATTATTTTTTACAGCTGGTTACATTTTTCTTTTGTGTGAAAGTTCATGCCAAAATTTTACGAAAAAGTTAACATATTAATTGGCATTAACTACGCACAATATACTCATATCCTTTGTTGTGAAATGAACAATAGCTGAATTTCTGTGAACTTGCGAGTCTTCATTTTACTAATTTGTACAGACAATAGTCTGCTCAGCCAGATAAATACATCTGATAATTTTTATCATTTAACTGTATCTTTGAACCCATTATACAGCAAATAAAGCGCATGCAGGTCAAAGGTCAAAATATTAAAACACAAAACAAAAGTTATTTCATCCCATCCGTACTTAATTAGCACTTACTAATACGTGCACATACTTATATACATTAGAGCGTAGCTAAAAAGCAACTTGGAAACAGCTCCGATGGCCAAAGGCTTAACAGAGAGGTGACGTTTAGCAGCTTCCATAACTATAACCATAACGATAGCATAATCTCAATCATAACCATAACCATAACCATAACTATAACGATAACCATAACCATGACCATAACCATAACCATAACGATAACCATAATCATAACCATAACCATAACCATAACCATAATCATAACTGTAACCATAACCACAACCATGACCATAACCATAACCGTAACCACAACCATTACCATAACCATATAAATAACCATAACCATAACTATAACCAGAGCCATAACTCCAACCTGTGACTTCCTGGACTAGGAGGACACATTCCTTAGTTTGTAATTTGCATATAATGTTTTGCACGTAATGCATCTTTTCGCTCATAGGAAGTAATGCTAGATGTAATATGTCCCATGTAATGCATGTTTTCATTTATAAAAGGTAATCCAAAATATAATGTGTCCCTAGTAATACATTTTTTCATTTATAAAAAGTAATATAAGAAGTAATACACATTACTTTTATTATGACATCGCTGTAGAAAAATTCGTGCATGTTTTCATGTATAGTCTATAGGGGATATAAATTACTTTATGCTTTCCTAACTATTACCTCTTCCCACTGGGACATTAACGTGTACACCATGAATTCCTAAAAAAAAAATGTCCCGCTCTCTAAACAGCAAAGCCATAAAATCTCGTCTGTGACCTTTTCACATGATTTGGATGGAGTTTATCAATCTATTATACTGCCGATTTTTGGGGTTCGAAGTAAGGGCGTTGACTCTAAAGGCTCTTTGTATGAATTCATTAAGCCAATAGGTTTTTATGCTGGTAAAACGACCAGTTTTATTTTACGAAAAAGTTTTTGATTTTATTGAATTCACCGTTGCATGAAAGTTAATTAAAAATTTAATATTCATATTACGCACATATAACCCACATATGTAGCTTTCGGCTGGTGTTAAGTGCGTAATCGTGTCGCAGACAAAAGATGCACACTCACGCAATCTGTATATTAACTTATTTTAATTAAATGGTGGCTGTGAGATTAAAATTGAATTAAAGTTTTCTAAGTGAAAAGGCAAATTTCGAACAAAAAATTTCTCATGTTTCTGCTATAAAAAAACTTCGCAGCAAAACTACATAGCAATCCGCGAAATTTTGCTTTAACATAGAAACTATTTAAGTTGTAGCACAATACGATTAAGGGGCTATTCCCTATACCGCACTTACACTATACACACTTTCAAAACTCATTTATCGCAATACTAACATTTCACAAAAAGCCCAGGGATATATCACACTTTACATACAATTAGCCATATCTGCCTTGACCTTTTTGTTGGAATAAAATAAAAGCAGTAGACAACAAATTGGAAGAGCAGCTTGGCATTAATGTCTTCGGAGGTAAATAGTGATAAATAACTTCTTGCTTGGTAAATACGACCCTTTATTGGAACCAGGGGTGCGAGGGCATACTTCGCGTCTGAGAAATAGCTCATTAATCATCTGATCAATCATCCATCACGCAAATAAGATAAACTTATTGCCGACTATAAAGGTTCGTAGGAATCGGAATAGGAAAAGATATAAGAATTGAAACAGAAATAGGAATCGGATTGGGAATAGCATTAGGAATAGGAATACGAATCGTAATGAGAATAGGAATAGAAATCGCAATGGGTATAGGAATAGGATAGACACAGAATAGGAATAGGTATAGGTACAGGAATAGGATAGGAATAGGAGGAGAAAAATAAAACTTCAAAAAGAGACAGAAGCGAAAGACGATAGTAAAAAGGAAGAGGAAGAAACGGTAGGTGGAGCGGCAGAAGAATTTTAAGCGAGGGATGAGGATGAAAAAAAGAATAAATTTACAAGCAGACAAGTTGCATTTCAAGCTGCACTACGTTTGGGGGACCAGCTAGGGACCAGATATTGAAAATGTGCTCTATACTCTATTACGTTTTACAAAAACCTTGTAAAAGTAGGTGCGTTAAGCTGGCGATTTCGGTCCACTTTCCACTTGCACAGTCTCATCAATAGATAAATGCCTTGTCAAATTGTATTATTCTTTCTTAAATAAATAGTGAAATGAATGAACGTTGTAAAAAGTGAAATTTATAGAAGCAGTTAAATGATCTTCCAATTTGTATAAATTTCATGAACATGAAATGGTATTATAACTTTGGTCCTATGTTTGTAAGTATGAAAAGAACAAGAGATAGACCCACCAATAAGCATACTGAAATGGTCAGGGCGATGAGCTGAGCTAGTTTAGCCATGCCCGTCCTTCCGTCCGTCTGTCTGTTTGAACGCAAACTAGTCCCTCAGTTTTAAAGATATCGCGGTGAAATTTGGTAAGAGGCAGCCATTTTGTGAAGCTTTAATCATTTTCCGGAACCAGCATGATCGGACCAATACAACGCATAGCTCCCATAAAATCGATTGTTCCGATAAAAAGGGTTTGGGCTATGTATTTTTAACTTAAAACAGTTTTGAAGAGTTTTTACTAAATGTGAGTAAAGATCGGACACTTAAAACTGTGATGCGTTTTCATGAAAGGTATAAAGTCTTCGGCGCAGTCGTAGACAGCCTTATCTTTAGTTGTTGTCATTGTAAATAGCAACCTTCCTTGAAAGGTAGTAACAAGCAGTTAGCTGAATATTTCTGAGACACGATTTTATCTTTAATGCATTACTTATTAGTTTTATATGTAAACGCTGAAATACGCTTTAAATATTTTCGGTTTTGTAAGAGAAACAACAACTATTTAGAAACACATGATCTAAAATAAAATATAATGTCAGTAATTACTGTCAGATCGAAATTATTAATGGAAACAAATTAAAAACACTTGCCTTTGCAATCATTCACTTTTACCATATTTTACAAAAATTATTCAAGTATTTTTCCTCTTGCACTTCAATTAACTGCGGTCCAACCTTTTCACGGCATTTTAAATATTTCACCTCTGCTGGTTTCAATTGCATGTGTTGCATATTCAGCCACTGCCGTGGCATATTTACAACACAACTACCTGGCACCCAACTAGCAAAACAGAGGTGAAATAAATTTTTAAAACACCTACTCAAAAACACTAAACTACCAAAGCGATGATAGAGTTTATGAATGTAAGCCGATATAAAAATTCATTGAGCGCTTTTTATACAAGTTTTTCTAAATTTCTATTATAAAGATATATATTTTCTTTTGTAGTCATTACAATAAAATAAACTCTTAATTTTAATTATATATTAAATTTTGCAAATTAAGAGTACTCTTAGTAAATTAGATAAGCTCTTGTATAAACTTTTATAGAAAAGTATTCATTTATAGAAAAAATTAAAAATACTATAAAAAGAATATAAATTTGAAATAGTTTTTCTGCACTTTTTGTAAATATTTTCCTTTCACTTTCAAAGTTTAACAGTTTAAAAAATATCCTTTTTATATTTTATAAAATGTTTACCTAAACCATTCAAATTAATTAATACTGAAAACGTTTATAAATCGCTTATTATAGTAAATTTACTTTAAATTATTTTTAAGAACATTTACAGAAATGTTTGTTGGGTGTGTAAATATGCATACATACGAGGTGTGTTCAAAAAGTATCGCGAATTTTGAATTTTCGCTGGTTACGTATATTCGAATTTCGAATATTTTGTAGCGTTGTGTTGGTACTCATGTCTCTCACTTATGCCGACAAGCTCGGCCATTTTGAATGTTCAGTTAATTGTTGACAGCTGCTTTGCTTGCACGTGTTTTGGATCGTCTTCGATTTTTACCTATTCAAAAAAATGGATCAAAGAACCTGTATCAAATTTTGTGTGAAAAAAGATATTAAGCGCGCGGATGCATTCCGAATGTTGACTGTGGCATACGGAGAAGCTACCTTGGACCGAAGCAACGTTTATCGGTGGTACAAAATGTTCTCAGAAGGTCGAGAAGATGTGAACGACGAAGAGCGTGCCGGACGCCCGAGCACTTCAACAACAGACGAAAAAATGAATGAAGTGGAGAAAATGGTATTGGCCAATCGTCGAATCACCGTTAGAGAAGTTGCTGAGGACCTTAACATATCGATTGGCTCGTGCCATTCGATGTTTATCAATGATTTGGGCATGAGACGGGTCGCCGCGAAATTCGGACCAAAATTGCTCATTTGTGACCAAAAACAGCATCGCATGAACATTGCTAATGAGATGTTAAACTCTGTCCGCGACGACCCAAATTTGCTCCAGAGGGTCATAACTGGTGACGAATCGTGGGTTTATGGTTATGACGTGGAAACCAAAGCTCAATCATCTCAATGGAAGCTGCCGCACGAACCAAGACCGAAAAAAGCGCGCCAAGTTCGGTCGAATGTGAAAGTTTTGCTGACAGTTTTCTTCGATTGCAGGGGCGTGGTGCATCATGAGTTCTTGCCACAGGGAAGAACGGTCAATAAGGAATATTAACTGCAAGTTATGCGCAATTTGCGCGAAGCAATCCGCCAGAAACGCCCGGATTTGTGGAAGAACAAAAATTGGCTTTTGCACCACGATAACGCCCCTGCTCACGCATCGTTGCTTGTGCGCGACTTTTTGGCCAAAAACAACACACTAATGATGCCGCAGCTACCGTATTCCACAGATCTGGCCCCCTGTGACTTTTTCTTATTCCCTAAACTGAAGAGGCCCATGAAAGGACGACGTTACGCTTCTCTTGACGAGAGAAAGACGGCATCGAAGGAGGAGCTGAACAAGATACAAAAAAATGATTTTTTGAAGTGCTTCGAAGATTGGAAAAACCGTTGGCACAAGTGTATAATATCTCATGGGGATTACTTTGAAGGGGACAAAATAGATATTCATGAATAAATAAATAATTTTTGAAAAAACACAAAATTCGCGATACTTTTTGAACACACCTCGTACATCCACCATCACACAACAAATACAGTTTGAATTCAAGCAAAGCAGGCAATGCAATTTGTTTTACTCAGGGACCGTAACTGTTATGAGTTTTATTATAAAACTCGCTATTTGATCTTTATTTTCAGATTGTTTTTAATAAAAATCAACAACAATAGGTATATGCAAGTTTTACTTTTTTGATTAAGGATAATATTTATATTTGTTTGAGTTTCATTTGTTTGAAAAAAATAGTACTTATTCCTTGAGCGATATTTTATCCTTAAAGAAAAAAAAATTACATTTTGAGTTTTAATTTTTTTTTTTCAAGAATCGTAAAACTCAAAAAGCGGTTGTGGCCTTTTGTCAAGTAATTGATCATAAATATTTGTTGGTATAATAGCGTCAACATATGTACTCAATAATTAAAACATATTTATGGACACATACATATTTATAGGCACATAGGTTGCCATGCAAAAAGGCTTTTTAAGTTTTTCGAACTGTGAAAAAAATTAAAACTTAAAATGTAATTATTTTTTTCTTGAAGGATAAAATAGCGCTCAAGCAATAAGTTTTACTTTCATCAAAAAAACCATTCCAAAAAAAAATAAAACTCAAAAAATATTGATTACATGTAATTTATATAGGTTTCGCTCAAATTTTCTTCAATCAATGCAGATTTCCGTTGAGCATGACGAGACATGCACGTTCACATACTTCAAACTGTCCTCCGATACTGGGAAGCCTTTGACTTTTTTCATTAAAAATATAAAAATAATCATTATCGGGGGTCCCTGGTTTTACTGAACCGAAAAAAAAATCACTTTCGTGCATAAAGCTGTAATTGACATTTAAACTAGATGCAGTTATACAAAAATTTATATAACATCCGAAAAGTTTTTTTAAATACATTTTTAACCTCATGTTCATATAAAATTAAATTGGCTTGTAAAGCTTTTTAAAGTGAAATTTTCATAAATATTATGAATTATAAGCGCTGATTAATAAATGTATATCTCGATTCGTTTATGCCGAATGAAGTAATATACCTTGTGGGCGTAACAAAAAGAAATATAAAAAATGTGTGTCTTTAATAGGCGCCAAAGAACTTAACCGATCTTTATGAAATTTTCACAATATACTCGTATCTAGGAGTTTATTTGGTTCAATTGAATGATATTTTATATATAGATGTGTTCTATGTATCAAAACGTCAAAACAACTTCTACCGGGTTTGCTAGTATATTATAAAATGGCGAAAGCAAACAACGAATCTCAGCATTCTTTTGTAAAACTGAGACTAGTATCTTGCGTTCAATTAAACAGACGGACAGACAGACAGACGGACGGAGAGACGGACATTGCTAAATCGACTTCGCTCATCGTGCTAATCATTTTAGTGAACTTTTCTCTTCTTCTTCTCATACTGACATACCTTTAATGTTTATGGGAGATATGAAAATCAAAAAAGATATATAACTTCGCTATTGCAGTAGGCTATTAACTACTTCCCGGAATATTTTGCTTGTGTGTCTTACGATTCGGATAATTTTTGGCAGGAGTATAATACATGCTACTGAGAAGCAGCTGACCAATTTTCATTGAAATATCAATATTGAATTATAAGCAATTGCATTTGAAAATAGCAGAAATGTTATGCTGAAAAGTGGGCGGCGCCACGCCTACTTCTTCAAAATTGACAAAATTTTTTTGCGCCCGAGTTTTTCTTAAAAAGCTTATTATGTGTGTAAAATCTGATTTATATAACTTGCTTAGTTGTAGAAATATCGCTTTTTAAGCTATGTTAAAAAACTGGGCATGGACATTCACCGATTTCGCCCATTTTTACAGCAAACAGTTACCTTGATATATAGAACATTATTCGTTTCAAATTTCGTTTCGAAAAATCAATTTTTGGCGGAGTTATGGCATAAAAAGTTTTGTGGAATAATCCACTATAAAAGCGGCGGGGCCATGCCCATTTTCGAAAATTTTAAGTTTTTGGATTTCCTTGTTGACGAAAACTTTAAAAGTGAAATACAAATGATGTAAGGCTATTTTACGCAAAGTTATTGCCTATTTAATATATCTACGATCCCCTTCAAAATCTTTCATATAAAAGTGGGCGTAGACCTTAACCAATCCCGCCCATTTTTTCCTAGAACATTCCTTGCATACCTGGAAAACGGCGTGCTGAATTTCGTTTCGATATCTTGAACGGTTTTTGATTTATGATTAATATTATTTCTAAATTTGACTTAATCAAAAGTGGGCGGTGCCACACCCATTTTCAAAAATTTCTTCAAAAATGTATTTTGTTCCTCAATCTCAATGCATTCACCAAATTTTATCCTTATAGCTGTATTATGTACAGAGTAATCACTTTTTTTGTGTTTTCGAAAATATTCTATATATAAAAAGTGGGCGTGGCTATCATCCTCTTTCGCCCATTTTAAATAGCGCTCGGAGATGAGTGCCAAGGAACCCGCATACCAAATTTCATTAAGATATCTCAAAATTTATTCAAGTTATCGTGTTCACAGACGGACGGCCGGACGGCCGGACGGACGGACGGACGGACGGACATGGCTTAATCAATTTCTCTTTTCGTCCTGAACATTTTGATATATATAAGTCAATATCTATCTCGATCCGTTTATGCCGTTACGTACTGCCGTTATGCGACTAAAGTTAATATACCTTGTGTGCGTAGCACTACTAGGTATAAAAATTCAATAGTAGGGAAGAAAACTCAAAGTAAAATAACTTCCTTGATTTGTATTTAAGACCATTAGATCAAATTATTTCTTAAATAACCTCACTTTATAGTTACAAGCTAATGAAATATCACATTCGTAGCATTTGCTGGAATTATGAATAGAAGAGTAGTCGCCCTTGTTTTTGGTTTGATGTCACCCATCTCTACGTGAACAACGTCATTACATTGCAGATATTTAAAAAAAATGTATAGGAAGGATCATTATGAAGCCACTAGAAATAAAATCAACAGTTTTTAGAATTTTTGTCTGTCTGTATATTTAGACGCGCATCACTCATAAACTGCAGAGTGGAATTGAATGGAACTTTTACCGTTGCATTGCTAGACATCTAACTTAAAACTTAAGTTATTCCTTATTTCAGAAGCTTGACCAGCTTGGGAGTTATCGACCAAAATATGGACCAGGGTAACCCAAAATATGTTAGTACAATATGGGTATCAAACGAAAGGTGATAATGAGTGCTGCAATAAACAATGTGATTAAGTTCCATATCTCAACGGGTTTTGGAGATCCAAAGACTTATATTGGACTCAGCTTTTTAGAAGTTGCGAGAGCTAGAGAAGCGTGGTCGAGTCTTCTAATTTTCAATATAACTCCATTTTTGGTGCATCAAGAACTTGACTATATGTATTCACGGCATTGCAACCAACATCTATGCTGCTAAAAATATAATACCATTAATGCTAAGCACGTCAGTTAGACGTTGCTAAGAAAACTATTTCCACAAGGGTGGCTTTTATTTGAACTATAGTTGAACTACTTAAATTGAAAGAGATCTGTGTGGAGAAAGGACAAGAGAAGTCAAGAGTTAATACAGAGAGAAAAAGGTAATAGAGCTAAAGAGAAACGGAGAGACAAGAAGTGAATAGCGATACATACGGAAAAATACTATGAAAATGGCATAAAAAAAAATTTTAAGATAGAGGTAACTGTACAGAGAAAAATATTGGAAGGAGTGGGAAAGAATGTGAGAGTGGGAGTCTTCGATAAGTTGGTGAGTTGATGTGTTCTCCGGGTGATGAGGAAAACAAAACACAATGCGTAAAACAGACAAAGAATTTTAGAACACAGAGTAATTTGGTAGAGTATGCAGAATGGTTGATTGGTTGCTCTATTGCCATGCTATCCGGATGATCTGGGTAAGAAATACGTAGGTTGAACTTTTTCACTGCATTGCATTTTTATGGACTTTCTCCTGGAACTGTCCACCAGAATGTTGGTGCTTGTTCTCAAATTATGGTGAAGCCATTTTGCTGAGTGTATGAATTTGCTGATTGTTCTTCTTGAATGCTTTTGAGTGGCAGCATTATATGGATGCCAACAGTTGTAAACCTAATGTGCTCTTAAGTTAGACATTCGCACGGGTACTGCGGGACTGTTTCTTTCCAGCTATCTTGTTTACAGCTCCTTCATCTGTTATTGAATGGAACCCCTATTGGTTTCGAATGTTGGTGCAGTGATCGGTGTTTCTTCCTTTGACCTGGTAAGCAGGTTGTTTCTTCTTTGGTCTAGCTTGGTCATGCTTGTTCGAGCATTCATGGAGATCCAGTTCGTACAGCTATTTCCTTGAACCTTATTTGTATTAGTTTTGTTTTTGATGGATGTGTGGACTATTCCAAAAGAGGCAATAGGTGCCCCTTCTTTTTATAAGTCGTCCACCTTTTACGAAACTCCACCTACAATTCTATTGTTCACAATTGTTTAAGGCTTACTTTTAGTGCCGCAAGGCTTTGGCGCTCTCGTCACCAATCAAAATCCAGGATCAAACCATCCCCCGGTGAATAGCTTCTTTGACTTGGCCTTTTCTATTCTTCTGTGCAATTTGCTTTTCAGCTAAGCTTCTATTTTTCGGCGAACAGCTACTTAACTTTGGTGAAGTTGAAGTATAGCCTCAGATCAGTTTTGATAGAGTTTATATTTACAGCATACTTTTCGACCCTATATCAATTGTTTTCAACGCGCTAGCGCTGATAAAGCTACGACAATGTTATTATTATTATTACTATTATCGTAGCTGTACTTCAGTCTGCGCAGTCATTCCTAGAATGGCTCGTGATGACCAAATGAGAATGTCTGATGTTGACAGTCCCTTTTCCAGCTAAGAATCCGGTACTCCCCGGTACGGAAATGGGGTCGATGTAGACTAAAGTAGATTCTTACCACGGGCATACCTGCCTCGATCATATTCTAACCCCTAACCCGAAAGGAACTCTAAGCGCTTGGAGTGCTTTATAAACTGACCTGCCCTTCATATACGAGCTGTGTTCAAAAAGTATCGCGAATTTTGAATTTTCGCTGGTTACGTATATTCGAATTTCGAATTTTTTGTGGCGTTATGTTGGTACTCATGTCTCTCACTTATGCCGACAAGCTCGGCCATTTTGAATGTTCAGTTAATTGTTGACAGCTGCTTTGCTTGCACGTGTTTTGGATCGTCTTCGATTTTTACCTATTTTTTTACCAAAATTGCTCATTTGTGACCAAAAACAGCATCGCATGAACATTGCTAATGAGATGTTAAACTCTGTCCGCGACGACCCAAATTTGCTCCAGAGGGTCATAACTGGTGACGAATCGTGGGTTTATGGTTATGACGTGGAAACCAAAGCTCAATCATCTCAATGGAAGCTGCCGCACGAACCAAGACCGAAAAAAGCGCGCCAAGTTTGGTCGAATGTGAAAGTTTTGCTGACAGTTTTCTTCGATTGCAGGGGCGTGTTGCATCATGAGTTCTTGCCACAGGGAAGAACGGTCAATAAAGAATATTACCTGCAAGTTATGCGCAATTTGCGCGAAGCAATCCGCCAGAAACGCCCGGATTTGTGGAAGAACAAAAATTGGCTTTTGCACCACGATAACGCCCCTGCTCACGCATCGTTGCTTGTGCGCGACTTTTTGGCCAAAAACAACACACTAATGATGCCGCAGCTACCGTATTCCACAGATCTGGCCCCCTGTGAGTTTTTCTTGTTCCCTAAACTGAAGAGGCGCATGAAAGGACGACGTTACGCTTCTCTTGACGAGATAAAGACGGCATCGAAAGAGGAGCTGAACAAGATACAAAAAAATGATTTTTTGAAGTGCTTCGAAGATTGGAAAAACCGTTGGCACAAGTGTATAATATCTCATGGGGATTACTTTGAAGGGGACAAAATAGATATTCATGAATAAATAAATAATTTTTGAAAAAACACAAAATTCGCGATACTTTTTGAACACACCTCGTACGCAAGAACAAAAGAATAAATCTTTCCAAGACCTTCAGCAGGAAGGACTTTAAGACTCCTACAACGGAAAAGAAGTGCGGAGCTACCTGGAAGCTGAGCCAATTTATAGGAGTACTTGTGTTTGGCTGGGCTGATAAGAAACGGACTCCAAGGATCGCTCCTGCACTCCTTTCCAAAAATTAGTGGATTTGGGAGTTGAAAAGCCTCTCTAAGCTTGACTTAAGGGTGGTATTTGCAATCCCAACCGAATATGTACTTTTTTAAATTATGATCCGATCTGCTACCCGCTTTTAGTTCAAAGTTGACTTTAAGACTCCTACAGCGGAAAAGAAGTGCGGAGCTACCTGGAAGCTCAGCCAATTTATAGGAGGACTTGTGTTTGGCTGGGCTGATAAGAAACGGACTCCAAGGATCGCTCCTGCACTCCTTTCCAAAAATTAGTGGATTTGGGAGTTGAAAAGTCTCTTTAAGCTTGACTTAAGGATGGTGTTTGCAATCCCAACCGAAAAAGTGGTGATTAGCAATAACTTTAAAAAAGTGGAATACACAAAGTGAAAAACTTTAATAACGGAACTAAAACCAAAATGGCGGAACATGTATGAAGGCACATGGAATTAAAAATTAAACATTTGAACATTTAATGACAAAACTATTTGACAAAAATTAATGAAAACTAAGAATACATTTAAATAAAAATTGAACAAAAAATTAAATTGAAAAACATTGGCAACACTTCAGCACATATGATACAATTTGAATTGGCATTGACGATGTAGCTTTAAGTTTGGCCAAATAATTCTTCACACGTTACTACTACGGAAAAGTTATGCAAGTAACGTTGAACCATTAAAAAAAAAAAGACTCCTCCAGCTCTTCCCTTGCACTTTTTGCAACCAGCGGATTCCTTGCTAACCAAGCAAAAATCAATTCAAAAAACTGACATATGTTTGTACGGAGTTCATAAAACTAAGATTTCCATGCTATCAAAATGAATGTCTTGTGCCACATCAGAAGCTCAAGAAAGTTCCTAAACTTCCGCTATGTTAAATATTAATTTTCACTTCTCTCTGCTGACCACTTTAACTTTATGCTTATCCATTTTCTTGAGCTGTAATATTTAGTTATGTGTTTTTAAGTTGAGTTTTACAACTTTTTTAGTCGTTCGTCTTTTGTGGTTTCACATAAAAATCCAGGCAAACACACACATCAGCACTCTCACCTACACCTCGATGCGCTTGAATACCTTTCAAACATTAAATTCGTATGTGTGTATGCATCTTTCGCATGAGCATATTTCTATATAGTAATTACATGATTTTTCACGATTTTTAACCTACGTTTTTATTTTTGGTTTTTTTTTTCATAGTTTGTTGACCACTGCTTGCTATTACAGCATGCAATTTTGTAATCATTTTGTAGTTTACAAGTTGCACCGCATGCCATAAATGTGAGTTTAAGCCATGCAGGAATGAAGCAAATTTCTGATTCTGAGCAAGTACTTAAGTGTTAATAAAAACTAGGTCGCTAGTAACTAGATTTCTACTAGCTTAAAACCAGCAGTAACCATGACTATGTGTTTTGTATTGTAGTTGTAGAAAAGGATCTTTCTTGTCCTTTAGCGAAAATAATTGCCATTTATTGTTATTTTACAATAATTACATTTTGCGATGAACGATTACAATTACATTTTTTATACCTTTCATTCTTTGAGATATCTTGATGAAATTTAGTATGGAGCCGCCATCAGCAGAATAAGCAAGATCGGAGCAATACAACGCATAGCTCCCATACAATCGATAGTTTCGATAAATGGGTTTTGGGCTATATATTTTGCAATTAAAAATCTAGAAACGTAAAAGTTTGCGGGTTTGGCACTTATTATATATGTAATGTGTGTAGTGAAACTCACCCAGATCAGACCAACATAACATATAGCCTCCATAAAATCGATAGTGTCGATAAATGGGCAGGAGTATAATACGAGTACATACTACTGAGAAGCAGCTGACCAATTTTCATTGAAATATCAATATTGAATTATAAGTGATTGC
This sequence comes from Merzomyia westermanni, assembly GCA_949987695.1. NCBI lineage: Eukaryota > Metazoa > Arthropoda > Insecta > Diptera > Tephritidae > Merzomyia > Merzomyia westermanni. Next base: position 22,376,816 of record OX465289.1, read on the forward strand.
CTTTGAAAATAGCAGAAATTTTATGCTGAAAAGTGACGGGCATGGCTTAATCAATTTCTCTTTTCCTCCTGAACATTTTGATATATATACAAGGTGGCGCAAAAGTAATCCTCCCATCAGAAAATGCTATAAATTTTGCGATTGGCCCCTAAAGTCAGTTCTGTTTTGACATTTGTGTAGTAAACACATGCGAAATACACGTTAATAAACAATGTTACGCTACACTGCTCCAGAACGCGGAATATTGCTGACTATTTATTTGACCAATAATCGCTCGGTGAAAAACGGTTACTGCGCAAAAGTAATCCTTCTATCAGAAAATGCTATAAATTTTGCGATTGGCCCCTAAAGTCAGTTCTGTTTTGACATTTGTGTAGTAAACACATGCGAAATACACGTTAATAAACAATGTTACGCTACACTGCTCCAGAACGCGGAATATTGCTGACTATTTATTTGACCAATAATCGGTCGGGGCCAAACGGTTACTGTGAATGGTGAGCGCTACAAAGCAATGATCAACGAGTTCTTTTTGCCGCAACTTGATGAATTAGGATTGGAAAACATGTGGTTCCAACAAGACGGTGCAACAGCACACACTGCACGTGCCACAACCGATATGCTGAACATCGGAAGCTTACTTTTGCGCCACCTTGTACATCAATATTTATCTCGATCCGTTTATGCCGTTACGTACTGCCGTTAGGCGACTAAAGTTAATATACCTTGTGTGCGTAGCACTACTAAGTATGAAAAGTCGAATCTAATAAAATACATATATCCAGTAATTTTTAACGATCAGTAAAAAAATTCACAAAATAACCAAAGTAACGATTAACGAAAGGAATGGTTTTTTTTTTTTGCTTTTTTTAAATTTTTTTATCGATTATTAAAAAAAAGGAAATTCCTCAAAAATATGCACAAGTAACTATTATCCAAAAAATAAATATTATTTTAATTGTTTTTCTCTTTAAAGAACTATTAAAAAAAATTTTATTCATCAAAACCAACCATAATGATTATTTTAGACTTCATAATTTTTTCGTGAATTAAAAACAATACAAAAAAAATCTAAATTATCGAAAGTAACGCTTATTATTTATTATTAATATTTTTGTTATAAATTTACACTCGTCAGAGTAAGTCTGCGTATATTTTTGCAATTTTCAAACATTTTCGCTTTGGTGAAATTATTTTTAATAATGAGCCAAAATCTAATACCAAAACTGTAAATTAAAATAAAATTTGTTACGAAAAAATTTCTTTTAAATTTTCATACATTTTTAAAACATAGTTTACCGTTTCCTTATTAGATTTTGGCCCATTCTTTTATATCAAATTAGTAAAAATAATTTTACTAAAGCAAAAATGTGTGAAAATTGCAAAAATATATCTGTACGAAGACTTATTCTTCCGAGTGTATCTTGATTAAAACAAAAAAACTTTATAAAAAAATTACAAAAGACTGTCTTACATTTTTTATGTTTTCCTCATTATTAAAAAACTAAAAACAAAAAATAAAAGTAACGACTATTGAAAGTAATGCTTACTTTTGATTATTTACAATTTGTTTTATTTTTCTCGATTAATAAAAAAAATAAAAATTTTTTTAAAATAAGAAAGAGTAATGAATACTTTATATATATAAAATGACAAGAGTATTGACTCTCGTAAAATTTTTATTTATTCGCCTTTATTAAAAAAATGTAAGCAAAATATAACCAAAAGAACCGACTGTCGAAAGTTTTTTAAAATTTTTATTTAATAATTAATCATTTTTAATTTTTTTCTCGCTTGAAACCAAAGCACAAATTATTTAAATTTTTCTTATTTGTCTCGATTATTACAAAGAAAAATTAAACTCACTAAAAATAACAAAAGGTTATGAAAATTAATGGTTGCAAAAAAGGTGATGGTTATCAAAACTTATAATTAATTAAGTTAATTAAAGCCAAGCACAAAGAAAAACCAAAAGCTACGATTATCGAAAGTAATGTTTGTTTTTGATTATTTTATTTTTTCAATTATTCTCAATTATAAAAAAAAATGTAACTCAATAAAAATAATAAAAATTAATAAACACGAATGACTGTAAAAAATTTATGGTTATCAAAATTAATAATTAATTTTTTTTTTTTTTGAAAATTAAAAAGAAACCATTCAGAACAAATCAATTAAAATCAAAAGTAAAAATTATTTTTGTTTATGTAGATTCTTTATTTCGCTTTAATTATTCAATTTTTCGGCTATAGTGCCGTTAAATAATATAAAAAAATAGTGAATGATCGTGAGTTATTGACAAGTTTCAAAAACTTATAATCGAGTTAACCGATAACTAATCTTGTTTCTAACTTAACAGGTCTGGTTTGAACAAATAACATTAGTTTAATCAGTTTAGTGTTGTGTTCTTTAGAATAGTAATCCTTTCTAAAGCTAAATTCTGCCCGAAATGTTGTTAAAATATACAGAATTGTGCTGGTTCGAAGCTAGCGAAAAAAAGAGTTGGAACGCACGCTTTCGCTATATAAGTGGAGTGGCTCAGAATTATCGCAGTACGGGACGCTTCGTGCTAAAATCAATACATACAAATTTTTTCTGGTTCGGAGCTAACGAAATAGTGCCAATAAATGAAATCGATCCAAACTATAGAATATTTTCAAAGTACATAACTATATACATAAAGCCACGGAGGCAATTGATTGCATGTAAAAGAGATTGAGTAAGCACTAGTAGTGGTTCCAAATGCACCAGAACCACAACACTTTAGAACCAGGGATTTTGATGGAACTTTGAACTGTACGCATACTTCTCCATAGTTATGTTTCTTCATGTGATATTACATGTGTGTTTGTATTTGCCTTTTGTGCTACATTTTATATGTTGTTGATATATTGAGTTGTTGACACGCTTATAAGCTTATTTCACTCCAAATTGTACACACATCGAAATGATTTACTCTCGAACACAAACAGCATGTATTTACTCTCGCTGACATTTACAAATTTTAATCTTACAAGTATTAATTGTTGTTGTGGGTAACATTTGTATGATGTTGCACTGAAATCATGTTGACACCACAGCAATACAAGTACAAGCACTGCAGTTAATCGTTTTGCAAAAATAATACTTACAACAATAACGATAGCAATAAAAATTTAAAGAAGCCTTGTATGTGTGCGTACTTTCATATATATGTAAAATATTATCATACGGTCCTTTAGCTTGTTTCTTTACAATAGCTAAAGTCTTTAAGACATGCTTGCACGGCCATATCTGTCAAAAACTAGAGAGCCTAGGTGCTGGTTATTGTAATCGCTAGAAGTTTAGCTAGACAAATTTCTTTTTATTCTTATATCTTTTTAATATGTAATTAATATGTTTCCGAGGTAGTAGTAAATAGATATAATAACATAGTACCTGGGCTCGGAATTTTTAAAGTTTGTTGTAGAAACTCATCGGTAAATGCATTCTATTAATTTTTATACATACATACTTTTCCTTACCAGAAGTGTGTATTAATTAATTCGAACAATTAATTTTCGAGATAGTGACTGAGATATAAATACGGAACCCTAGAGGTATCCCTAACTAGAAATATTTCTGTTGAAATACAACGTAATAATTTGATGCACATATAAGCATATCTCTCTAAATTTTTAAAAATGTTACATATATGGTAACCCTCTAAAATCTTCCAAGTAGCCATACCAAAGTAGAAGAGCTTGAAATGCAGCATATTAACATTATCTTCAAAAGTTCAAGCAAACAAATCCAGCATTTTTGAGATAATACCGAAAATGCCAAAAAATAAATGTAATCCAATCAAATGGAAACCTTATTTTGAAATGTTTTTTAAAATTAATTTTTTAAAATACTTTCTTTTGATACCCATATTGGAATATCTCATTTCATTACAAGAAAATTAGTTAGGTGGCAACCCCATAGCGGCATCTTGACTGGTAACTCCTTAATGTAAATTCTTAGAATGTATTTAGTACAATGTCCATGTACGAAATTTTATTCAAATCGTTTTAGCTGCTTCCGAGATATGAAGAATTTTTGATTGTCTGTATATATGTATGTACGTTTGTACGCACATCACTAATCAACTACAGCATGGAATTGTACAGTTTTTTCACTGATTTTCTTGTTGAGTCAAATACTCAATTTTATCGTTGCTGCTGTTTTTACTGTTTTTTGGGTGCGTTATTATTTGGTTGTGAAAAAGCCTCGCACAACAGCGGCCATCTCGCAAATACTAGAATCAGAGAAAGCAAATGTTACTCATACCACATGGTGGTCAACAATTTCATACAAAAATTAAGACTAGGAAGCGAAGCGCAGATAGAGAAAGAAGCAAAGTAAACTCATTAAGAAACGCACCGAAATTATAAGGAAAAAGTGCTGAGCTGATTTATGCAAACTTTTCTCACCAGAAACAACAGGATCGGTTGTTTATCTCTACTTATAATAAAATTGTAAAAGGTCTATGTCTGTACATTGCAGATATTTAGGAATAATAGATAGGAGGGACCATTATTAAGCCAATAGAAGCCAAATCAACAGTGTTTAGAATTTTTGTCTGTCTGTTTGGTCGCGCATCACTCAAAAACTGCTGAATGGAAATAATTGGAACTTTTACCAATTTTACTTATACCAAATGTACTTAAAATTTAGGAGGGCATTTGTACCGACAGCTCGAAAAGTTTCGGAGACATCGACCAATATGTGGAGAAAGGTGACCCAAAATATATTAGTACAATATGGGTATCAAACAAAAGGCGATAATTAGTGCTGCAAAAAGCGATGTAATTAAGTTCCATATCTTATCTGGTATGGGATATAATGATGAAAATCGAACTCAGTCTATTATCAGTTCTGAGACGCAGCGAAGTGGGCCGGATTCACTATTACCGAATAAAAAAAATGTTATCTAATTTTTTAAAAAAGAAAAACAGCCAAACTACCATGCCAATTTCTTTAATTCAAACTTTAATATGTCATATTTGTCTCAAAGAGAAATAAAGCGTATATTTTTAAAGTGAAATTCTAATAAGCAAATGTCTAATTCAATATCAACTTAATTAATAGTTTAATGCTTTGCTATACCGAACCGCTTAGAGACCAGCAGCGAATCAATTTCAATTCACGATCTTTATGAGGAATTGAAAGAACAAAAAAAAATTATTAGGAGTGTAAATGGAACAAAACGGAAAGGAAAAACGGAGATCAATAGACAGAGAAAGAAGTACAGAAATAAGAAGAAGTAAGCCTAGTATAATGGGGTCAGAAATATAGGAATCGAAAGATGAGAAGGGGTACTCGAAATATAATATACTGCAGTAAGAGCTTCAAGTATTTAAATTTATTTGTGATTTGGATGTGAATCACAGTTCTGTTTCAAAGTAGAAAGGCAAACATTCACTTAAACACTTACACGCTAACTCCTAAGCTTCAAACAATCAACAGAAAATTTCTAGAGATTATCAACATCATTTTACCAAATCAAAGTCAATTACCATTAGTATTTAAAAGCAAATAGACAGTGCCAATTTATAAACGTTTATAGAAGTGTCAAGAGAATGGATTTTTGTTTGCTTAACATTTAGTTGCAAAATTGAAAGACACATACAAATGAGTAGAACATTGTTTGAAAGCTAGTCTGTCTGGGAAGCAAAAGGGATAAAATGTGAGTAGCTACTTAGTGAAGAGTGTGATAGCTACAAGCACAAATGCTTTTCGGCTCGAGTTTATAGTGCGTAAAAGTGGGCTGAAATTTTGTGCTTTAAAAGAAAACAAAAAAAAAAGTACTTTTACTACACATTTTAAGAAGGCTCAATGGATTTTAAAATAAATAATTAAAAAAAAACAAAGGGTAATGGTGAAGCAAAACAATTTCTTCTATATGCGTTCTATAGAAACTGTAGCGTGTTCCCAAGAAAACCCGTGGAGTGTTAAAATTTAAAACATCATTTTGTGAAATAAGGACAGAATCCCTTTTTCGTTTCTAAGTTAACAGCCCAACAAAATTCTGAAGAAAGGCATTTTCTTTTGTATTAGAAGTAAAGAGGAATTCAAAAAAAAATCACAACAGAAAATTTTAGAATATTTACTATGATTCTGTACGAAAAAAAAAATCCTGTGAGAACTGTTATTTATTTATTTGAAAAACTGTTCGAACCTCAAAATGTTAGGTTATTATTTTTCTTTTAAATTATCTTTTTTATAGAGTACAATTTCACCCAGATACTAAGCTATAAAAAAAATCAACCCACCCTTATATATGTACATATACACAAGTATACATGTAGCATGTCATACAATTTTCTTACTTTCAAAAAATAGCTCAAAGAAAAGATAATTTGCTTAACAATTGAAGTGAAATATGAATATGCACTAAACGTTAATAAGCCCTTGAGTATATACAAGCCAGAATTTGACATAACTTGAAGTGTGGCTACTTGACTGTTTGTGGGTATGTACTGCCAGTGTAAAACACTTTGAGGGAATCCCAAACGAGCCTTGAATGGCAGAGGGGCTAGATTTAATAATAAAGATGAAAGACTTGGTGTTTGATGAATTGTTTCTTGGGTAAAATAACGAACTCTGCATTTACTTATTTCCGTATGGGTGAATTTTCAACTTTGAAATAATATAAAGCTTCTTACTAGGCTTGAGTCTTTTGTCTTGGCTTGTAAGTGGCACTTATATCTAAGTTCAGGTTTGACCTAGGAAGCGAATTTTTTAGTTAGATTTTTGCTTTGAGCACGCTATACCATGGCAGTGAGAGGGCATACTATGACAAGTTTCTGATTCACATTTCAGTCATACTTTATATTCGATAATTACATACGAAGTATTTTCGACTTTGCTATCGATGAATGTAGAATGCTGGCATGAAATCGAATAGTAACATACCAGAGTATTCCATACTTCTATAATTGTTTTATAAATCGAAGCTGATGATTTAAATTACTTAATAGCCACAAGAAAGCTATTCAGTGAATCCTCACCTGCACTGTTGACAGTATTAGCGCCTCCAACACGAATACTCCAATTTATAGCATAGCTAACTCCGCTGTAGTAAACGGTGTTACCTCGACCATCTCTGCAGCTGTTGCTACCTCTGTGCTCGCAACCGCGCCGTCTAATAACATAACTTATGCTAGTCGCTTGGCCACCCCATCTGATATTAATGCTCCTATTAATCGTGTTGCTGCTGTTACCTCTGCGCCTCTTACTTTTACTCCCTACAATCATAATAACACCGTGCGGGAAAATAATGGCAATGTTTTAAGGGGCATTAGGGGCGTTTATGGCCGTAATGAAAATGCTGAGCTGGAAGTTGTTGTTAAGAAGAAATGGCTGCATGTTTCCTCATTTAAACCAACAGTCTCTGAATTGAATGTCATCGATTATGTTTCAAAGAATGCAGGTGTTGACCGTAGCCATCTTTCCTGCCGTAAGTTGATAAAAAGTGGTGTTTCGCTGGATAGTCTAGAGAGCGTGAACTTCAAGCTAGGAGTTACAACGGCCTTTTATGACAAAGTTTTGAATCCAAATGTGTGGCAGGCTGATATTATTGTTCGGCCATTTCGTTTCTTTCAAGGCAATTTCAGCGATAAGTAGTGCAAATGGATCTCATCTTAATGATAATCTTAATAATCGTAATAATGTGGAAGATTCCTCTCTCAAAATATATTTTCAAAATATGGGTGGTATGCGCACAAAATCTAAAGAAATTCTGTTAGCAACGTCACGCATGGACTATGATGTATTCGTCCTCGTTGAAACCTGGCTGAACAGTGATTTTTTCGACGAAGAGTTTTTTGATCCTTGTCTTTTTCATACCTTTCGGAAAGACAGGGACTCTGTAAAGACTGGACATCGGAAAGGAGGTGGGGTTCTTATAGCCATAAAAAGAAATCTACGATATTCGGCCTATCAACTTTTACACAATGATTCGTTAATTGACCAACTGTGTGTTCGCATTTTTGGTTCCGCTGGATCTACTTTCATCTGTGTATCTTATATTCCGCCAAATAGTTCGGAAAGCTTATATAACTTTCACATCGAAAACATTGTTAACATTTGCGAAACTAACTGTGATGATCATTTTTGTATTCTCGGGGATTTTAATTTACCCGATATTGCTTGGTTAGATCTCCAAAATACTGGTATTATGTTTCCGGCTAATGTTACGCGTACTCTTTATATAAATTTTATAGATAGCCTCTTAAGTTGTAATCTCATTCAAATTAATAATGTTTTTAATGCACTTGCTAAGCTTTTAGATCTAGTTTTTGTTGATGAGAATTTGATTTTTAGCCTCTCCGAAAGTATTTTTCCGTTGTGGGAGCCTGATAGGCATCATGTTCCCCTCGTCATTAACCTTTTTAATATTGATTCCATCCCGATATCTTCAGATTTAAATAACTATTCTTTTAATTTTCGGTCAACTGACTTTAGTGAACTAAATAATACATTTTGTGATTTACCCTGGGAAATTATTTTGCAGTCTAATGATGTTAGAGTCTGTTTCGACATTTTCTTGAGGACGTTGGCTGAGGTTTTTTATGATAAGGTGCCTCGCCGGGCCCCCAAAATACATAAATTACCCTGGTACAATACTACTCTCAAAAAGTTGAAAAATAAACGTAATAAATATGGAAAATTGTACAAGGCTGATTCTTCGAATTCTGCTCTTAGAGATCAGTATTTAAATAGTGTGAAGGAGTTCAATGTTCTTGATAAATTTTTGTTTAATCAGTATATGAGTAAGGTAGAATCGGAGTTGAATGAAAATCCAAAAGCATTTTGGAATTTTATTCGGTCCAAGCGTGGTTCTTCCAATATACCTATTTGCATGAAGTTCAATGACAACTGCTCACAGTCTCTAAATGACACTGTTGAATTTTTTGCAGAATTTTTCAAATCTAATTTCGAAGATGAAGTTACTACTCAGGATACCCTCCACTCTAGCCCATACTTATTTGAACGCATTGATTTCGGTTCACTGTCATTAACTGTGCAGGATGTTAGTAAAGCTATGTGTACGTTAAAGCCTTCGCTGAAATGTGACCCTGATGGACTTTCTGGATTTGTTCTGAAACATTGTAGCTCAACTTTATGCATTCCTCTTTGCTACATTTTTAATTTGTCTCTATCTTCTGGCTTATTTATCGACAGGTGGAAGACAGCGTCAATCACGCCGATCTTTAAGTCTGGAAATAAGAATGATGTCTCTAATTACAGACCCATTGCCAAGCTTTCAGTTTGTTCTAAACTTTTCGAAATAATTATTAAGGAAAAACTTTTCTTTGTTGTTAAGAGTGTTATAGATCCGCGCCAACATGGATTTGTTTCGGGTCGCTCTACAGTCACTAACTTGGCATCTTTTTCGGAATTCTGCATATCAGCCTTTAAAGTCGGTTCGCAGGTGGATACCATATATACAGACTTTTCGAAGGCATTTGACAAAGTGTCTCATCAGATATTACTAAAGAAATTGGAGTTTATTGGTTTCCACTCGGTGTTTTTAAGTTGGTTGAAGTCTTACCTGTCAAACAGATCCCTTTGTGTTGATATTGAAAATTGTAAGTCGCACACTTTTGTGGCAACTTCAGGGGTTCCTCAGGGTAGTATCCTGGGGCCGCTCTTGTTCGTTCTCTTTATCAATGACATTGGTGCTTGCTTTCAGTTCTCCAATTTTCTTCTGTATGCTGATGACCTGAAGATCTTTCGTAGGATTGATAGTCCATCAGATGTTTCCCTTTTGCAACACGACTTGGATAAACTTGTTGAATGGTGTAATACTAACAAGCTCTATCTAAACGTTAAAAAATGTTTTCACATGTCTCTCTCGAAGTCCAGTAATAATTTTGTTTCAGATTTCTATTTGGCAAGCAGTCGCTTGACTGCAGTCAAAGAATTTGTTGATCTTGGTGTTGTATTTGATACTAATTTTTCTTTTGTTAATCATATCTGTTATGTTCTTCCGAAAGCTTATAGAAATCTTGCTTTCCTACGTCGTTATGCAAACGACTTTAAGGATCCCTACACTAGGAAGACTTTATATATATATTTGGTTCGCTCAAAGCTCGAGTATGCTTCTATTATTTGGAACCCTATTTACAGTTGTCATGCGACTAGAATTGAAAGGGTTCAAAGGAAATTTATTCGGTTTGGCCTTGGATCTCTTAATTTCGAGGATCCGATGCCTTCTTATGTGTCTCGGTGTTCGCTGATTAGCCTACAACCCCTTCATTCCAGAAGAACTCTGCACGGGCTTATGTTCGTGTTTGATCTCGTTGCTGGTTCAGTAAATTGCCCTGACCTCCTCGGGAAAATCACGTTCAATGTGCCCAATAGATCCCTTCGTTTTTTCCTACCTTTTTATTTGACCTCTTTCAGGTCTAACTATGTCCTTTTCGATCCTATACTTCGCTCTCTAGCGGAATTCAATATTCTTTCGAGAAGGCTAAATATTGATTTCTCTCTGTCGAGGGATGCTTTCAAATCACAAATTCTTTTACATATACATTTAGATATATAGTTAAACGTTTTCTATTTTTATGTATATACTTTCTATACTTTCTATTATCAATATTAAAAGTTTTTATAGTTTTACAATTTCTGTATCTAGTCTGTAAGATGTAAATCATAGACTGAATAAACTGAATATAATAATGAATATAATAACTGTCATTGCCATCTCAGTATACATGAGCAGTTAATATTTCTATGTATCAAGAAGTATACTTTTTATCGAATTTTGGGGGATTTTTTTAAAGCACTTAGTCTGTATAAATAGCCCTCAAATATGTAGCAATAAATCGTTTTTATCAAAATCAATCAATGTCACATAAATATTAACAATTAAATGGCAAACGAAATGACTATAAAACTGTACCTAATAACCGTAATAACCAGATAGCAGATAACTTTTACGCCCCACTGTACGTATATGGGCGCGTGTATGAATGTGTGTATAGTCTGTTTCATAACTATGGCACTATAGATTTTTTTTTAATAATGTGAATTCTGCGAAAGAAATAATTTATTTTATCGCTTGCATGTTTTACACAGACCTATTAAATAATGATTACTAATTGTAATGATTATCGGTTGGATTAATAGCTTTCTGGAGAATCCATTTTATGATTGATTATCAATTACTTTCAATTAATTAATTAAAAAGATAATCAAAAAAAATCATGATTTTTTACGATTATTAAAAGGATGAAAAAAAATAATCAAAAGCTTTAGAATATTTTTGATTTTTTGTGATTGTTTTTTTTTTCAGTATTGTTGTAGAAGCACATAAATCGACAAATCAACAATACTGAAAAAAATCAAAAATAAACAAAAAACAACCAAAAGTAATCAAAAGTAATCAATATAACTTTTTTTTGATTGTTTTTGATTTTTTCTAATCGTAATCAGTTAATAATTGCCTTTTCTTGACAAACTATCATATTAATCATTAACAATTAAAAAGCAGTCTAATTATTTGATTACTAATTACTACTCAAATTTGCAGCAACGAAAAAAAATTTACAAAATTCTTCATGAAACCCCCATAGACCCATTATGACTTTATCCACCAATATCAGATAAAGAACGCAATCGGCTTAGAGATGCGCGAATCACCCTGCACCAGCTTCGATCTGAATTCTGAAGTACGTTCAACCCTCAGGTGAGGTGAAGAGAGTTTGCGATTTCACCCCAAGTCAAATTAAGAAGCGTCATTGGCATTCCAGTATGTAGCGGTAATAAATATTCCGGGTGGCTTAGCAATGACCTGGCTCAAATTTTCTTATTGTCGGCTTAGAGTTTAAACCTGCTTTCATCAAAATTTACTATTTGATGGAGTTCAAGGAATGTAATATCCTAACTATAAGCTAAGTAACTCAATGTTTATAGGCTTGGGTTTTTTTTGGTACAACATACTCGGTTGATTCATGATGACGATCTCAGATTAACCCGAATCTTCCCACGATTACCATATGGTAATGCAAACATGCCGTTGCAATTTTACGTATTATGTCTGAACTAAATAACAAAAACAAAAAAGAATAACTGTATTTCACGCAGAATAAATGCAGCTCACGGAAAAACATAAGTTTTTTTGTTTTTGTTATTTAGTTCAGACATAATACGTAAAATTGCAACGGCATGTTTGCATTACCATATGGTAATCGTGGGAAGATTCGGGTTAAGATCGAAATATCGACGACCAAATTAGCAATACAAAAAAACCTTCAATATTGTTTTTCAATTTAAAAAAGACGTTGAGCTCAACATAAACTTATACTTATGTACATATTTGTTTTTTTATATATTTTGAGTATTTTAAAAAAAAACATAAAATTCCCATTTCTGATTATCATTTTCTGCTATAAAAGTTTTCAAAACTTTTTTGAACTTTTTACATATGTTTAAAAAGTAAAGAAAGCCAGCGCGCTGTAAATATTAAACGCACTGTATATTATTAAATTACAAGCATTGTATATGCGCGCACCCAACATGTTGATGACATTTATGGCAACTCGAATGACGCACAACCACCGCAAAAGATGATAAAAGTTTGACAATTAAAATCAAATAAGTCTGAAAGCAATCAGAAAAATGTGCGAATTTAACAACTGTATGGCCGATATCGCATTAATGAGAGATTGCTCACGCTCAATTGACAGAAATTTTATTCGGCAAGTGCGCGTGAATAAAATTATACCCTGCAGTGAAAAGCTCTAGTTCTGAATTTTTGTGTTACAAGTGAATGCGGAACCACTACTAGTCGGCCGTCCTAAGCCTTTTCATACACCCCTTTATTACCTTTCTCTATAAAAACAAGTTAAATATTCAATAGTTTAGCTTTAGTTGGTATATTGGTACACTTTCGTTGATTTCGAACCAGTAAAAAATGCAACACATTGATGCTACCAGAATTTTGCCCTGTGTAACGCTAAGTTAAAATCAATCCATAAATATATACATTGGAACTAGTGCGTTCGGAATAAATTTGGACTCAGTCTATTATACGTTCTGAGGGGCAGCGTAGGGTGGTGAAGTCTATAAGGATTGATGTATGCAGCCTTAATGAAATAAATCATTAATAAATGTTTTTCGGTAAAGGCAGACTTGTTAAATTTGATTAGTAATTAGTAATCAATTAGTTAGATGGCTTTTTATTCGGTAGTTATTATTTTAATTGGTTATAGAGAAAAGACAAATAGTAATTAATTACGATTAAAAAAGTAAAAAACAAAATAAAAAAATATCAATACTAATCGAAAAAAAATGTTTTGATTACTCTTGTTTGTTTTTAATTCTTTTAATTCTTTGTTTATTGCTTTTTTTATTACTTTTGATTATTTTTTATTTTTTTTGGTTATTTTTTATTTATTCAGTATTGTTATACACATTAATATGCTTTTACAACAACACTGAAAAAAATCAAAAATAATCAAAAAAATAATAAAAAAATAAAATAAAAAATAAACAAAAGTAATCAAAACAATTTTTTTCGATTATTTTTGATTATCTTCGATGTTTTTTTGATTATTTTTATTAATCGTAAAAACTTTTGATTTCATTTATTATTTCTTTAATTAATTGGAAAACAATCATTAAAAATGGAACACAATCAATAAAACTGGAAAATAATGTTAATCAATCATTAAATGGATTCTCAGGAAAATAATTAATCACACCGGTAATCATTACGTAAAGGACACTGTAAATAATTTTTTTTTTTTTTTTTGTTCAAACGACTTCAAAATGCCATCAGAGTTGAACTAGTTCTTATTTGACACTTTGCACCGAGTTCTTAACCATAAATTCTTCTCACTAGCTATTGGGCTCGCTGCAGGGTACTTGTGTTTGTGTGTTTGTTTCCCATATTGCCTAATTATCACTAGTGTTTGTATTTATTTGGTGGTTTAGGTTTTCCCTTTCACCGATAGGCATGAATTTGAAGACAATTAGAAAAATAACAATAAATTACACAGGGCTTATTTGGTCAATGCTGTTGAGACCTTATCCAACTTTCATTTCAGAGTTCTTTGATTTAACTTGCGCTGAAACATGAAACGTGAGGTGAAAAATCTTGAAAAATCTTGAATAGCTTTAGATGCTGACATATACTGCGCTACAAGTCATGTGAAACCAAGCGTGGCCCCGAAGTGCTATATTAAGCTGTTTATTCTTAATATCGGTCTCTCAAATCAGTCTAAACTTGTTGTTGTTGCTCGGCGAAGTGGGGTACTCTCGCTTGCTCCACTTCTACCTGCTGGTACTCATAGCAATTCCTTTTTTTAGAAGATTCTTCTATCTTGGCGAAACAATAGTACATATTGAGTCTATTTGAGGTCTCCACAAAGCGACAATGGCAACCTAACTCAACTGAAATGCAATACTCAACGTTTTTGAAGTAATGAATATAATAATTATAATCATTCTAACCACAATTACGATGACAGAAATCGTAAATTTAAGAATATTTGGTTCAACTGTAATTGAAAATATAATTAAAATTCGATTAAAAGTGATAAATGTTTGATTACAAGGCGATGACGATTGCAGTAAACACAATTTAAAATTGTTTAATCGTTTTGTAATAACAATAATCAGTTTTATAATTACAGTAATTGCAGTAATCACAATGACGATAATCGAAAGTGTAAGGTGAAATCGATAAGAAACAATAACTTTAAGGTGATTTGAAAATGTTTGCGGTAACAGTACTTCTAATGTTAACTATCTTTAAAATACGATTACAGTAATCCTAATCTTTTTAACGACGATTACTACTACAACTGTCTTAAATTAAACAGTTCCAACAGGGATTTAATAACAAGTTAATAATGAATACAGTACTTGTAATGTTAACTGTTTTTAAATACCATTACTGCAATCATAACCATTGTAGCAACGACTACTACTACAGTAATCTTTAGCTTAAGAATATGAGAGGTGACAATAAGGAATTGTTTATAACATGATACTAAATAAAATATACGTAATTGAACCAAACTTTATAACCGAATGTAATTAAATAATTTGCAATAGTATTGGTAAAAGTAAAAATAGGATCACAGTAATCGATTACAAACAATAATGGCACGATTGCATTACAACGGCGGTCGCAGTAAACGCAAAATTAAGCATTTTTTAAACAAATAATTCAGTAATCAACTACGCCCGAAATATGACTACAATTACAGTACTGATAATTACAGCAAAATTTTAATTATTTAATTACTAATTGTCTTTGTACGAGCAATCGATAACATATTACAGCAAAACAAGTTCGTTTTAAGGATGCGTCAGAATTTGTTGAACTGTAAATTTTACTTATGATTAAATAATTTATTTATTTATTATCTGATCTGATGGTAATAATAATGATGATCCAAACTAAGACACCTTATTTACTTTTTTCAATGTTGCGCTGATAAATTTCAGCATCAGAAAAGCCTACAAATTCAAGAAAAACACTATTCGAACTGATCGAAAACGTTTAACTCAAAATTTATTTTTGATTTTATTTATTTCTTGCACTTTTTTTTAATTAAGTAGACACATGAATTTAATTAAACATATTTATTTGATAAGATTTTATTTTACATAATTTTATTGACCATTTTTAGTTTTCATACAAATTTTCAAATTTGACCTAAAACTTAAAATGGAAATTTGAAAAATCAAAAAAAAAATAAATAAATAAATGAAACTGTGCAAATTTAGAAATCAAATATTAACAACAACAAAGAAAGTGAAGTGCAAATAATTCTATCCGGTGTGTGACAGCTGGTAAACGTGCTTCGCTAGTAATCGTGTCCGGTTTTCGTCGTACGGAACAATGAACACAAAACTTCACGTCGCTATCAAACAAACGTTCAAGATAAATGAATTTATAGATTTTATGCGCCAAATATTGACATACATGCATTTAGTAAAACTAACAGAAAACTGAAATAAAAAAAAAATAAAAAAAAATATAAAAATGCTTAAAAATTTTAAAACGCTAAAAAAATTTTAAACTATCGTCAAATAAATAAAAATGTTATGAAATGTCGTTAAAAGTTTTGTGCGTTGCCACTTTTATCTTTATTTGTTTTCCATCCACTTAATTCGTCCAAATAGCTTACCATAAAAACTAATCAAAAATTGGTGCTGTGTGTGCGTATTTATATAATTCCGTCGGCGCGACCGCAACCATGAGCGACACGACGAATGTGGCGGCCGCACTGCAACCGGTGAACCGCGATTCACCAACGCGTCGCGATAAACCACAAACGTTAAGCGGCATTGGGGCCACTAAATCGCTCAATCTGCAAGCAAATGCTACAGCAAATGCAGCTGCTGAAACAACACCAACAACAGATAATCGTACAAATCTGATGGAAACAACACAAAGTGATGCGCATACGACAGAGTTGGCAGCGAGTTTGGCGCGTAATCGAGTACGTTCGCATACAATCGGTAGTCGTGTTGTCGTCGGGGGCATTAGCGGCGCGTGTGGGGGTCAAATGGATACGCGTGACGAACGCAAACATTCGTGTGATGGTGTGGTGAGTATACGTGGTGGTGGTGATGAAGCTGGCAGTGGCAACAACACCGGTAATAGTGGCGCTTCCGGCATCCACACAGCAGCACAGTGTAGTGGTAGTGGCAGTGTCATAGATGAATTTGCTAGAACTGATAATACGCGTCGTCGTGAAAGTGTCAACTATGAGGACAACAGTCCATGTAGTCAGAGTAGTTTCAACAAGGCAATTTTTGGTCGTACAGGACATAGTCGCGCCGCTGGTAGTATTGGTATTGGTGGTGGCGCAATGACACGCAAATGTGTACTAACACTGGATGGTTACTCTTATGTTATAGGTAAGTGTGTTGTATTGTGTGAAGGGGGAGCGGAAAGGGCTGTATCGTGATTGAGCTTAAGCGTAGCGATAATAAAATTGCATTTGACTTGTTGGGTAGAGGGAACGGCAAGGCTATGGTGTGTGCTTCCCTTTAGGTGATTTCAGTTCTATTTGATATTTTTTTTTTTAACTATGCCAACGGTTCATTGGAGATGCACTCGCTTGGAAATGACTTTTCTGAGCAAATCATTGAATCCACTACATATGCAATAACTTTGAACTACGAGTAAAGCAGATGTGACAGACATGACGAGATGGATATTTCATGTGCATTCATTCGTTTGCAAGTAAACTTGAAATGGTAAGCTATAAACTTTATGGATTGAAGAAACAATAAAGACGTTTTCAATGGGTAGGTAAATAAAAATGGGCTCCATAATAATAAATTAATAATACTGGATGCTTGTGAATTAATGGAGAAATTTATCATCAATCATATTATCAATATATTATAAAACTTATGATTTGGAGTTTGCACATTACCGATAGTAAAAATTATCGAAAATAAACGGAAGCTTGCAAAAATACTAGCATACTAGAGGTTAGTTCAAAAAATTG
This sequence comes from Merzomyia westermanni, assembly GCA_949987695.1. Classification (NCBI taxonomy): domain Eukaryota; kingdom Metazoa; phylum Arthropoda; class Insecta; order Diptera; family Tephritidae; genus Merzomyia; species Merzomyia westermanni. The sequence goes on from OX465289.1 coordinate 22,394,305, forward strand.
TTCGCCGAGAAAAACTATGTAAACTTGATTCTGCAAAGCTCGACAGTCGCAGTAAAAGAACCAAAGAACCACAAAATAACACTCATATACCCACAAAAATGAATACTCTCATACACATTTCTGCTCCTGCGGAGAGGGAGATGGTTAAGAGATAAGTTTTCCCGATCATACACTTCCTAGCAAATACAAATTCACAAAGATCGCTTAGTCCGAGCGGATACTTGCGAATCAGATGTGGCTGCAAATAACGGCTTTCGAATAAAATTGGTTACTTGGATAATATTTCTGATTACAGCTTTACTTGCCAGGTGTGCTAAGCTGCTACACAACCTAACTTTCCCTAAATACCCACCATCATAATACTGGCAGTTTCAAGGAGTGTATTGTGTTGTTTTTTTGTGTATCTAAATGCAACAAAAATGCTATAGTAATAAAATTTGCTGGGTACATTTCAGATCCATATGGTGATTTCTGTACATTTCGTTTTTAAAACAGATTTTTTGTAAGCTAACCCTTTCTTGTTTAGCAGTAAGCAATAAGAAACAGTGCTCATTGCCAAACTACTTGAGTATTCAGTTAGGAAAAAAAAACCACGCTGTGTGTGGAATAAAAAGTATCAAACAAATAAAAAGAGAATACCTCTACAGTACAGCCGAATGTCTGTCAACAAAAATGATTGTTTGTAGTTTCAACTTTTTATTGGCATACATGTAATTTGTCCTCAAGAGGTCTCAAATATATATACGCATATATCAGACACGGCCAGAAAAAATTATTTTTTTTTATACCTATTTAGTAGTGCTACGCACACAAGGTATATTAACTTTAGTTGCCTAACGGCATTACGTAACGGCATAAACGGATCGAGATAGATATTGTCTTATATATATATCAAAATGTTCAGGACGAAAAGAGAAATTGATTAAGCCATGTCCGTCCGTCCGTCTGTGAACACGATAACTTGAGTAAATTTTGAGATATCTTAATGAAATTTGTATGCGGGTTCCTTGACACTCATCACCGAGCGTTATTTAAAATGGGCGAAATCGGACGATAGCCACGCTTACTTTTTATATATAGAATTTTTTTGGAAACACAAAAAAAGTGATTCCTCAGTACATAATACACCTATAAGGATAATATTTGGTGAATGCATTGAGATTGAGGCATAAAATAAATGTTCCAAGAAATTTTTGAAAATGGGTGTGGCACCGTCTACTTTTGATTAAGTCAAATTTAGAAATAATATTAATCATAAACCAAAAACCGTTCAAGATATCGAAACGAAATTCAGCACGCCATTTTCCAGGTATGCAAGGAATGTTCCAGGAAAAAATGGGCGGGATCGGTTAAGGTCTACGCCCACTTTTATATGAAAGATTCTGAAGAGGATCCTAGATATATTAAATAGGCAATAACTTTGCGTAAAATAACTTTACATCATTTATATTTCACTTTTAAAGTTTCCGTAAACAAAGAAATCCAAAAACGTAAAATTTTCGAAAATGGGCGTGGCTTCGCCCCTTTTATAGTGGCCTATTCCACAAAACTTTTTATGCCATAACTCCGCCAAAAATTGATTTGTCGAAACGAAATTTGGTGATAATGCTGTAAAAATGGGCGAAATCGGTTAATGTCCATGCCCAGTTTTTTAACATAGTTCTGAAATTTTTTTTGGAACATTTAAAAAGCGATATTTCTACAACTAAACAATTTATATCAATCAGATTTTGCACACATAATAAGCTTTTAAAGAAAAACTCGGCCGCAAAAAAATTTTGTCATTTTTGAAGAAGTAGGCGTGGTGCCGCCCACTTTTCAGCATAAAATTTCTGCTATTTTCAAATTGAATTGCTTATAATTTAATCTTGATATTTCAATGAAAATTGGTCAGCTGCTTCTCAGTAGCATGTATTATACTCCTGCCAAAAATTAGCCCAATCGGGAAACACACAAGGAAAATATTTGGGCACGTAGTTAATAGCCCACTGCAATAGCGAAGTTATATATCTTTTTTGATTTTCATATCTCTCATAAACATTAAAGGTATGTAAGTATGAGAAGAAGAAGAGAAAAGTTCACTAAAATGATCAGCACGGTGAGCGAAGTCGATTTAGCAATGTCCGTCTCTCAGTCCGTCTGTCTGTCTGTCCATCTGTCTATTTGAACCCAAACCAGTCTCTCAGTTTTACAAAAGAATGCTGAAATTCGATGTTTGCTTTCGCCATTTTATAATATACTAGCAAACCCGGTAGACGTTGTTTTAACGTTTTGATACATAGAACACAGCTATATATAAAATGTCATTAGCTTGAACCAAATAAACTCCTAACTATACCGAACTGCAGCTTTATATAACCTGTATACAGACTGTGTCGTGCCCAGCGAACTCCTGAACCTATCGTGAAAGTTAAAGGGCAAAAACAAAACACAAAATATGTGGGCTTGACACCGCCCACTTTTCCTAAATTATGTAGATATTGACACATATATCCAAATATAATTAATTTAGCCCAAAAAAGTTCGGAGCAATGACGAATTGAAACTTTATGTAGCCTGGGGGCCTGGACGGACGGACATGGCTTAATCAATTTCTCTTTTCGTCCTGAACATTTTGATATGTATAAGCCAATATCTATCTCGATACGTTTATGCCGTTATATACTGCCGTTAGGCGACTAAAGTTAATATACCTTGTGTGCGTAGCACTACTAGGTATAAAAAAACTGCTTTTATTACTTTTGATTATTTAAAATTTTTTTTTTAGATTTTTATTTTTTTGATGAGTTTTGATTATTTTTGATTTTTTCAGTATTGTTGTAAAAGCACATAAATATACACATCAACAATATTGACAAAAATCAAAAATTATCAAAAAAAAAATTAAAACAAAAAACCAAAAAAATAAATAACCACTTTTTTTATAAGCTTTGATTTTTTTTAACAATCGTAAAAAAATTTTGGCCTTTTCTGATTATTTTTTTAGTTAATTGAAAAATAATCATTAAATTTTGAAAGTAATTGGTAATCAATCCTTAAATGGGTTGTTAGGAAAACAATTGATTAATTAATCAAACCGGTAATAAGTACGATTAGTAATCATAATTTAACAGGTCTGCTGTTGACATTACGATTCAGGATCGACCGGATTGTACCTGCTTCAAATAATAAATTTCCATTTGCCAAATGGGAGAGGGTGTAATTTTTCAATCAATAAATTTTGTTGAGCGGAATGTTTTTTAAGCTTTAATTGCATGATATGACAGACGCGTTTATTTATTCACGAAAGACATGCACACTTTGAACTAGAATTTTCTTATGTATGTATGTAAAGTAAATGTAAACTTTATGTAACGCAACGATGACAGAAAAAGTGACGGTCCCTTGTGTGTTTGGGTTCGTAGCGACATCATATAGCTACAAGCACTCAAATAAACAAAGTGGTAAGTGGTCTGTAAACAGGTCGTGTGTGCAGAAAATAAAAGTAGCCACTTCTACAACATTTCCCTAGGTGCAGTGAGTGCACGAGTTAGGTCGTTAGGTTTAACAAAGAGAAATAAAAAATTGTGATATTTTCTAATATTGCTGATATACATATATAATTTTTTTGTGGAAAAAAATGGTTGCTTGTTATTGCCCAAATATAAAATATATAAAAAAGGAAGCATTTTAACTAATTTTTATGAACTCAATTGTATATAATATATTTCAAAGTGGAACTTAGTAAAATCTTAAGGGATTGTAAAGTTAAAAGAGCTTACTCCTATCCTCTTTTGTACCCAGACGCACTAGTTGTCGATATTTTGAAAAAACCGTGACCATATATGTTTGTTGCTTTTACAACACAATACCGCTGCCCCTTAAGCGCCTGTGATATAGAACTTACAGTTATTTTAAGATTTGGTTTCCAGCTTACAAGTGCTGTTTGAGGCTATATATATTTGCGGGGATCTCCAACTACCAGACGAACTGTGATCTAAGGTCGCTGGGCATCTAGTAATTAAAAATATCTTCTGTATAGAAATGATAACGAATTGAATTAACTAGATAATTTTGAGAAAAACCTGAAAATTTTCGAGCTCATATTTATCTAGAAATAATCCCGTATGGTTTGACTTAGAAGTCTTAAATCTGTAAAATTCCACATACAAATCCGAATTTGTACTAAAATAATTCCTCAATGGATCCGATCGGGTTTCGAAAGTATCCGAATACATCTCGACAAAAACCTTAAACAACCCAGGAATAAGAAATAATTTTTCCGAAAATACCGGAATTTAATTATAATGAGATCATCGTGAAAAAGTAAGCAATACCGAAATATTACCTAAGTGTGCAGGAACTACATCTATATGAACTGATTTTGAAGTGCTGTTATAGGTCACTGAAATTGTCAGAATGTCGCATAAAATCAAAGAAGCCGAACAATGTTTTATTAGAACAAACAATTTTTTATTTGGGACAAACTAACGCAGCGATTTCGAAGTGTTCCTGGAATATATAAAATGTGTCTAAAATAAATCTTGTCCAAAATTGTTCAAACAAATCTGGAAATGATTCCTGAATTATTTCGAAATTTTTCCAAAAATAAGCTAATTCCCATAACAGTGAAAAAAATTCCAAAGTGATCTCAACATAAGTTCGCTGTAACTAAAAACTAATTATTTTCTAATTCTTTGAAATAAAAAATACTAGACTCCTTGAGGAAGACGCGGTACCGTCGAAACGCATAGGTGGGTAAAGGAAAATGTAAGTTTTTGCCTTCTCATTTACCGGCCGTAATGCTCCAACCTAGTATACAAAAATACACTTCTTGGCGCAACAATGAAACTAATCCAGAATAGTTCATGCTATAACTTGACTAGTAATAACACCAACACTTTGAAAACGATACCAAAACGATTCACGAAAGGGTTGCCATATAATTTCGAAATTAACGCGAAATAATTCGAAAATAACCCAAAAATTTAACGAAACAGTCAGCGAGGTAGCTCCAAAAAATTACCCGAAAGTATCGCTCTCGAAATGGTATCGATATGCAATCAAAAAAATGGCAAAATTATCATGAAGTCGTGGAATGGTACCGAAAGTATCTAGAAATGTATGCAAAACTTCTCGAAAATACCCCAAACAATCTTTAAAATGATGCGCTACATTGCCGAAGTAATTCCAAGAATAGTATGTGAGGTTCGGTAACAAAATTGCGCCAACATGCTTTCGAAAGGTTCGCAAAGAATTCCGAAATGGTCACAAAATAGTCACGAACTATCGCCTCGGGTCGCTTAATTCAGTTCTTATTCACTTAAATTTAACGAAAAAGTGAAGGTTTTTTTTTGTTCTTTTTTTCATACTATTTATTTGATTGAAAATAGCTTAACACTCGTTTATAATGTTCATACTTTTTCCCCCCACTGTTTGCATTGTTTGTCTTAACATCCTTTGTTGCGCTTGGTAAGCGATCCAATTTTATAGCCTGAAAGCCTTTTCTCCGATTATAGTTCGCCACACTGGTTTTCCAAGCTTCGGGGCAATAAAAATAGCAACAAATTACAAAAAAAATAAATGCAAGCGAGCAACCACAATCGGAAGTTGGCAACAAATGGAAATAGAAAAAGCACCACCGCAAGCTATAACTGCAATCGTTTTGTATGTATAATAGAGCACAAAACTTTCATACACACATATATAAAACTGTTGTACGAGTATTATTTTGCTGGTCTGGAAGCGCCTGTGTCTATGGGTTTGGCTGCCCCCACACATTGGTCAATTCTATTTATTATTGCTATTCGATTGCTAGCTTCATTGGCGCAGTTTGCCATTCATTTTTATAACGAACAAACTCTGATATTGCACATGTGTGTGTCTGCTTGTGGGTGTACATTGGCATGTGTGTGTGTGTGTGTGGGGTCACTTGGGTGTTTCATGTCACATTAAATGTTTTGCTTGTCATATTTTTGTTTTTGTTAGTTGCAATATTTTAACAGTATTTTCTGCTATTGTTGTTGTATTCTGGTATATTCTATTGGATAAAGATTTGGTGTTTTTGCTTGACATCGCTGCTGCATTAAGCGGATTGGTTGGTATTTGTTATTGTTGGTGATATCAATCATAAGAAGCTTAAATCGCAATAGGGTACAAGTTTTCTCAGGATTGTTCTAACTCGAGTTGACAAAGATATTTCTTTTGCTGAAAATCAGAATCATTTGAGAATATTATAGTGAGGGCTTAAGAAGATTTAATTTGCTTCGGGTGGAGTACACCCAGCCAGCAAAGCCTTTAATACATTTGTTCAGCTCATCGTTCAATATACTTCGATGCTCTTTTTCGGCGGCCGCCGTGGTGTGAAGGTAGTGTTGCCGGCCTACCACACCGAAGGTCCATGGCTCGAGCCCTGGTACAGGTAACATCAAAAGTGATTTGAAAAAAGTTTTTCAAAACGGGGTCGCCCCTCGGCAGTGGTTTGGCAAACTCTCCGAGTGTATTTCTGCCATGACAGGCTTCTTAGCAAAAATTCGTCTCCTTTGTAGATGCCGTTCGGAGTCGGCAAAAAACTGTAGGTCCCACCAATTTGTAGGGAAAATTCAAATCGGCACACCACAAATTGGAAGAGAAGCTTGGCGCAAAAATCTCTTAGGAGGTTTATGATGATATACCTGTTGTATATCGCGCCATAGAGATAGAGATAGAAAGGAACCACAATCCTTCAGGTGAAATTTTTTCTCGAATACTGCAAGGGCCATCTCATCTTTATGCGACACTGTCACCGATTCCGAGCCATACATCAGGACATTTTGAGAGACTAATAGAGCGTAATCGTTTTTCGTCGATGTTGGTGTTGTTGTTGTTAGCTACAACACCAACATCGACCGCCGGATATGAACCCGGTACGCTCCGGTTATCTATTGCGGTATATCCCCGACTGTCGTGGGTTCGATTTGGTGTGACTAGTGAAACCTTGTAAATCATCTCACGTCTCCTTCCGTATGAAAGAAGAAGAAGGTTGGTAATCAAAGGTGAGAGGCATCGTATCCGTAGTTCAACGATCAAGTTGCACGTCATTACCCTTTGTGAATTTTAGTCGCCTCTTACGACCGGTATGTCTTCCTCGGTCATATTCTAACCCCCTAACTCGCAGTGGTCTTTGTATAGAACTAACCTAATTTATGTATAAGCCAGATACCTCATCACAGTCATGGTGGAAATATTTCTATCTCCAACACAGAGAATGTAGAAGCCATGAAGAAGCCTAAGTGATCGAAACACCTGATGCCCGCCTGCATATCAATGCTGAGGCTGAAACACTGCGGCTGTGATGAGGTCATTAATTTATACATTACTTTTGTTAGTCCTGAAATATAGAAATAGATAAGGGTGGATGACATCGCTGCTCAAACCTGGAATATCCCTTCGCTCGGTAGTAGCCGAGATATAAGAAAACGTTCTACTTCTGAAAGTGCAAACGGACTAAATTAAGGAAATCGGCATAGAAGGTCATCTCAATCCATGTTTCATTAAGTAAGAAGAAGGTTGGTAATGAGACGAGAAAGGCATCATATCCGTAGATGAATCATCAAGTTGCATCTCATTACCCTTTGTGGATTTTATCAGCTTTTTACTACAGGCATACCTACCCTGAGTCGGTGTTGGCACCTTTTTTTTAAAGAGGTATACAGAATACATGTGCTTCGGCCAGATTGTCTTAGTATACATTGTCTTAGTACACAAGACCAAACGGCGCCTAATAGAATTTACAGTTCATGCTAGCCTTCTCTTAGCCCAAGTCTGACATGCTAAAAGTATGAATCAGCATTTTTTTCTTACCCTATTTTAGGGCGGCCGCCGTGGTGTGGCGGTAGTGTTCCTGGCCTACCACACCGAAGGTCCAAGGTTCGAGCCCTGGTACAGGTAACATCAAAAGTGGTTGGAAAAAGTTTTTCCAAAACGGGGTCGCCCCTCGGCAGTGGTTTGGCACTGTATTTCTGCCATGGAAGGCTTCTCAGCAAAAATTTATAGGAGTCGGCAAAAAACTGTAGAACCCGCAAATTTGTAGGAAAAATTAAAAGCAGCATTCCACAAATTGGGAGAGAAGCTCGGCCATAATCTTCCCAGTAAATATATATCGCACCAATTATTTATTTTTTTTTTTTATCTTAGGGAAGCTCTTCACATCTAACTCGCATAGTTCTTTATCTTAATCAACGAGGCAAACTTTTAAAAACTTGTCAATTACTTGTTAGTAAGTGAAAACTTTTCCTTTTCTCTTTTAGCAATTTCTCTGCACATCTCCCCTTCACTTACTGCATTCACAAACAGTAACTAAGTTTGTATACCTTGAATTTCACCAATGTCAATGGTCCGGAGGCATGAACAACCGTTATTCAACTGCAACTTCCTGTTGTTTTGTGTCGAACTTAGATTCCAACATAATTTTATGCTTTTCTTCTTAGCTTTCTCGCCACAAAATCCTTTCTGCATATTTCTAGGAAGCGCCAGTTCAGCGCGTACGCAAATAATGGCAGCGTTAGCTGTCAGCTGGCGTTGACAACCAAGAAATATGGCTTTGTGAGCGTACATACAAGCAACCTAACCCGAAGCCTATTTGTGTATCAAGAATCACAACAGTCATCTTCTCTTTGAGCATAAGTAATTTGTTTGTTTGCATTTAGCCATGAATGCCAACATATTTCCTTGTTGTCGGTTGCCGGTTGTAGTTTAGCAACGTCCATTCTATATTTGCCCATTACAAATAAGATGACATACCAACAAGTGCACTTTATTTACGCTAAAGCTCACAAAGGTAGTCAACCAATTTAAAGCCGCGTCTAAAGAGTGAAAGCAAGTTAACGAGATGCAAAGTCGCTAAATCTGTACGCACGAATTATTTTAGAAGCTTAAGAATTTTCAGGAGACGGCATTTCGCGCTAGCCAAAGTCCTTTGCGCTTTGCTTAAGCCAGTTGAATATACATTTTTGCGCTGAACTCCCGTTACGTAATTTAATTTGAATTGCATACTTTTAGGCTAAAATTGGTTATTTAGTACGTTCCCCATCCATGAAGCAGACAAATAATCTTATTTGATGTTATTTAGCGTATTATGGTATCTGTTGTTGCGAGAAAAAATTTACTGTGAGCGGAGGCGCCTAAAGTTATGATTGCTTTACTTAAATTATTTGCGAACTAACGAAGTTCTAAATTGTTGACAGTGTGCACGAGAAATTTGTAAAACACGCAAAAGATGAAATGAAATTTCTGTCAGCTCAATTTTTTTTGGTGGTTTGTGAAAGTGCTTTATGCACTAACCGGATTGAAGACATCCTTATTTTTAAGGGCTACCCACTAAAACTACAGCCCGTGGTCCATAGCTCAGAGCACGTTTAGTATTACTTCAACTACGGAGGAGGTCTACGTGAGGTCTGTGGCTACTCTCACGCTGATGGCCTAATCAACCATCTTCTTGTGAATAAAACTGCCAGGCGATAAGTCGCCAAGTGTCTCTTCCACTCGGTTTAGTTATTATGCGAATTGTTCGCATTCGAAGAGGATGTGGCGTACATCGTATATATCTCCATAATAGACGCAGTTAGCGGTTCGAACCTTGCACATTTTGTGGAGATATTAGAAACTCGGTCAGATAAAAGCCGACCTCTCTATGAGGCCGACGAATCTATTGTAATCGCTCCTGAGCGACCCAACGTCTCTACGTACTGGGTGGAGGTCGTGAATAATTTTTTTTTTTTTTCTTAACGAGGCGATAGTGGAGAGCGCTTCTGCATTTGGTGGCGTAATAGTGACTGGGTTCTTCGGGGGTTTCATTGCATCTGCCCTGATTTCTGCGGCGTACACCAGTATAGCATCTGGGCGGATGCTAGCCGCTTTCTTATAGATGGACTTGGATTTACCATATCTATGCTCAGCCTTCTCGCATGAACTTTGAAAGTATTGTGAGAAGATGGGCTTGCTCTCAAACCTCAACCCCAGATATTTCGTGGAGCTGCGCGTTTCTATCTGCTGATGATGGTGGAAATACGTGAAGGCCATGCTCGGCCATTAATCTGCTTCCGCTGTGCATTACTTTTTATTATTTTAAGTTGTACCATGTCCGAGTTTCTTTTTGTTACCACACAGCAACAAGTAAAGTGCTTTCTCAGATCTGCAAGCTGAGAAGACTGTCATACGTAACACTCCGAAGTTCTACGCCTAGCACTGGCCCCTGGGTCGCGCCGACAATAATCTTTCTAATCATCTTTCGTTGAGCTTGCGTTATTTTACAAGGTATCTAACGATTTGTTAAGTTATCTATTAGTCTATCTATAAAATATGTCCGTATCTTGAAGAAGGGTTGTGTCAATCATTTCATCCAAACAGGCGTAATTAGAGGCATCTTTAACATTCAACGTGACCAATACTACCATTACCCTTGCTTGGTAGCTTGCTGTATCTCTTGAGTGCGTCTACTGCTACGCTATTTATTGTGGAGCGCCCTCTCTGGAAGACATGTTGTCGGTAAGGCAGTCCTTCCCTATCGTCTATTTCTGTTGTTAGGCATTACCAGCTCGAATCGATAATTGGTTCAATCATGAGGAGCTTGGGCGGCCGCCGTGGTGTGGAGGTAGTGTTGCCGGCCTTCCACACCGAAGGTCCATGGTTCGAGCCCTGGTACAGGTAACATCAAAAAGTGATTTGAAAAAAGTTTTTCAAAACGGGGTCGCCCCTCGGCAGTGGTTTGGCAAACTCTCCAAGTGTATTTCTGCCATGACAGGCTTCTCAGCAAAAATTTGTAGATGCCGTTCGGAGTCGGCAAAAAACTGTAGGTCCCACCAATTTGTAGGGAAAATTCAAATCGGCACACCACAAATTGGAAGAGAAGCTTGGCGCAAAAATCTCTTAGGAGGTTTATGATGATATACCTGTTGTATAAAGCGACCAGTCCGACTGGCACCTAGTCTAGAGTTCTCGGGTCTCGTTCTTTTGCCAAATTATTTCAGTTGAAGCCGCCTTTCGAGTTAGTAGTGGCGGCTTAAATTTGAGTTTCTACAAGAAAGCATCCTTTGACCTTTTCGAACAGCCTCCACATCTTAATTATGTTTGTTAAAGAAGAGAATTATGCGTTTTTCAATTCCTAACAGGTTTTAATATTTGACTACCACCACTAAGGTTTGACTACACTCCATCTTCATAAAAACGCAAATAAGAGCTCTTAATTTATGTCCACAACGCAGTTTGTCTACAAAATTCTTCTGTTGCAAATTTCACAACTTTACCAAAACGTCAGTCCAACCGAAAGGACAAAAGCATTTATTGGCTAAGTCTGAACAAAAGTGTTATTAAATGAGGCGCACATTAAAGATTGACCTACCCACTTTCCTCTACTTCATAAGCTCACTTTGCGCCACTTAAATTGACATATTCCTTTACCTCATACTACAAACTTGTTTCAGTGCACGTTCCACTTGGTATGCTGTTTAATGTACCGTTAAAATAAAAGGACAACATGAACCATATCTGACCAACAACTAAACAACAAAAACAAGAATACAAAGAATAAAATTAGTGCCCACAAGCAGCGGCCACCTCGAAATGCAAACGAATGACTTATTAGTGGCAAACACATTGATATCATACCGTTATATCAGCAATATTTCACTCTAACAACAACCGTATGTGGTATGTGGGTCTCTCTCTTTCTGCACTACTTCCAGTTATTTGTCCAACATTTATGATAGAAGATTTATTTTCAATAGCTTTTTTTGTGTTAGTCAATGAAGGCGTTTTGAATAAAATTGATGATAACAACAACAAAAAAAAGAAAATGTTCATATCGAATATTTAAAAGTCTCGAGGACCGCACAAATCCTATTGTCATCGTCGCTGTTCAAGCCAAATTTCATTTTGCTGGAAGCCATGAAATAACGAACAGCTGTATAGTTTCAACTGACTAGGAGACCACAAAACTTTAGGCTATTAAATTCCAATTCGTTATACTTGGAATAGAAAATATTGAAAATGGCAACGAGTTTGTGGGCAAAGTGGGAAAATTTCGAGGAAATAAGATAACGAAAGGAAAGATTTTAAGAGCAATAATATACAATAAAAAAGTTATGACAGTAGATATGTTGTATGATCATAATATGGGGGGGTACTGTTTTTGTGGGGGCACTGTGCAGTACAATACACACTTGTAGCACTTTTGTTTTTGTTTTGCCTGACACATACAAAAATTTACAAACACATAAAATACAAAAAAAAATCCCCACAAACATTATAAGAGTGCTCATAATTTGGGAGTCCTATATTAGTCCTAAATATGTGCAAAATATTAACCTCAGAAATGCGGTCATATAGGTGTCTTTTATGACTCCGATGTGATGAAAATTATGAGCCTTATACGAAGAGTGTTTATTTAACATAATTTTTTTTTTTTTTTATTTAATGAAAATGGCATTGACCACATTGCCAGGTACTAATTCACATGGTCTTTGAATTATTGTTTCATTTCTATAAGATTCGGTTAATTATTCCACTAGCTCCATCTTTTTCCAATCCCATTTTTATCTCCGTTATATGTTTCTTTCACACAAGTTTTCTTTCGTTATTCCAGAATTTTCTTTTCAAATCGTTTATTTTTCCAAACGAAATTTCTCTTTGTTGGGAGTACAAAAAACTTCCTTAAGTCATCCTAAGGATGCTCTGCACATCCCAACTACTCAGATTTATGAAAAGGAAAGCCAGAGCTAACCTTCAAACCCACTTCAAGCAACACAGCCAAAACCAAGTCTATTTTCAATATGGCTGCGTCACTAGGTGGTTTTCCATAACACATTTTTATAACATGTCTTTTGCTGTGATTTCCAGTGTAGTTTTTTTTTTAAACACTTTGGAAATATGCACAGATGAATCTTTCAAGGGTATTCTCCAAAATATCTTTTACCAAAGTTTTGCTAAACATATATCGGTAGCAAACCAAATCTCAAAGAAATTTCTACTCTTAAAGGTTTCAATTAAAGCTGTTGAGTGGACTATTTGCAAGTTAAATTTAAAATTATCAGTGATTTTGATAAAATATTTCATACAGATATAACAGTTAGGCGTGGTTACTTCTCGATTCCACACATTTGCGGTAACAAAATTTACTATGCCAACTGAAATTAGTTTACTAAATTGCATTCTATTGAAATAAGCTGGTATTTTGTTGGTATATCAAGGATAGGTCCTTGCTAATATCTTTTAACTTTTCTGAGACCAGAAGTCTATTTTTATACCCAGCTGCACTACATAGTTGCGGTTGCGGTAATCTATGTTTCGGAAAATGGTTTTATGCATCAAAATTCTTCAAAATTCCCCTTTTTTGTTCAATTAAATTCGAGTACATTCAATTCTGAATATAACTCTTTTCCAGTGCCTCATAATTTTGGAAAAATTTTTGATTGTCAATTTGTTAGTGTAAATTTCTATTTCGTATGGAAGTGCCTGAGCTTCCACCAAATTGTTTTTGTTTTGCACTTTCATATAAATTGTAGTTATATATGTGAGGGCATATGTGATTGCTTTGAAAGTTTTTTTTTTATTCAAAGTGTGAACTTGTATCCGTGCCTATATTTGAGGGCAAAACAAAAGCAAGAGTGCTTCAATTGTATAGGGATTGCGCAGCCCTGATATTAAGAATTGATAACTTAATATCAGTGTAATTGAATATCGCCCAAGAAATAATGAAGTAAGCTAGTTTATTAAACATTATTTTCCAAACGTTGAAATCAATGTTTTCGAAACGAGTTTGTAACTAAAAAATTTCACAAACGTGTTAATATGTTTTCACAATTGTATGTTAGCTTTGGGGAATTAACTTGAAGTGAACTTTCTGCAAGGTGAACAGTTTGGCAGTTTTCAAAAATAATGCTAAGTAATTTACTTAGTTGATTTATATGAACTTTATTATAAAGCCGACGAGATGTAGCGATAGTGTTGCCGACCTACCACACCGAAAGGCCCAAGGTTCGAGTCCTGGGACAAGTAACATCAAAAGTGGTTTGAAAAAAGTTGTTCAAAACGGGGTACGAAGGTATTTCTGCCACGGAAAGCTTCTTAGCTCGCGCCAATTTCTATAAAAAATTGGAAGCACGCCACAAATTGGTAAAAAAAAAAAAATTTACCTTGATTTGTAAAAAAGGTAATAAAGAGAACTGTAATAACTATAAAAAATATGGAATAATTATAACTATTTACTAAATAAATGAAATTAAGGGCATTGTCGGGATTCGAACCAGCAACCTTCGGAGCAAAGGTCTAGTACGTATTCATTAGGCTACTGGCCCGTTTTCACCATCGTTGCCTAAATTGGAGTTTTATCAATCAGATTTCAACAAACCCTTACTGTACGTTAAATAAAACATTAATTAAAAGTTGTTTTCCAAACCTAAATCTCAATTGTTTAAAAAAGGATCACTTTCGGTGATTCGACAATTTTTTCCAAACGTTTAACGATGATTATAGTAAACGTTTTCCAAACGAAAAGCTTGCTAAAGTATGTTTGTCGTAAGCTTATAGTAAAGGTGTTTTGCTTATTGGGCGTATTTAGATCGTTCAAGAAATACCAAATGGTATAAACGAACATAAAGTTGGCTATTCGTAAAACTTGGCTTTGATTTAAAAAAAAAGTCTCCAAAAAAATATAAAATTTGATTCCACCATGATTGGGCTACGAATGGCTACTACATATTTTCTAGGTTTAGTCGCAACTAACATACTGGGCACAAACTCAGCATGCGCCATAGAAGACATGTAAGCAAATATCGTTACTAAGTAGGCTGAGGGCGAGCATAGGAGGACCTTTAAAAATCAAAGAGAAGCTACTGATGAACACTTCCCTGTGCCATATAGTAGGCTCCGAGCTATGGGTAGACACACTTAAGATTAAGAACCGTTGTAAACTGCTAACATCTGTACAGCGAACAGCAGCTTTGACAGTATCCTAGGGTGGTAGAGCCGTATCATAACCAGCCGTTCAGGTGGTAACCGGAGCGATCACCATCGTCCTATTGGTGCTGCAAAGAACAAGACTATGGGAAGCTAAAAATCACATGGTTGAAGAGCTCATAACAGTCGCTCACCAATGACACAGCGAGGAAACGGTTAGACTTTAGCAAGAGCGCTGGGAAAGTGAACATCTAGGCAGATGGACAGCAAAACAGATCACTGACGTTAAGGTATGGAGCACTAGAAACTTTGGCGAGGACTTTACTCAAATGCGCTCTGGGCATGGGTACTTATATAGAATGGGAAAAGTCAAAGAAACGAAGTGCGTACATGGAGATACAGCCGACAACGATGCTGAACACACATTCTTCAAATGCTCAAGATGGACCGAGAAGCGACAAGTGCTCGGCCAAATTGCTGCCGATAACGTCATGGAAAAAATATTGAGCTGCGCGAAAGTGTGAAAACAAATCACCAACTTTGTAGAAACTACACTCAGAGCAGAAAAGTGGGACCTGGGCCCAGTTACAATAGAAGGCTCTTAAGGAATGAAAAATATGGAACGCCACCCTGAGACCCCAGGGTGGGCGACGATTCCAAAATCGCTAGTGCGATGGTAGTATCCGCTATGATGCATTAGGCGTTTTTTCATCAAAAAAAAAATATTGAAGAAAATTGCAATTGGAAAATCCTGCAAGACATACAAAAATTTTTTGAATACACCAAAGTCAACGAACTATCAAAATCGTAGAAATTTTCATGGCACCATCCAAAATAGTTACTGGAAAGCACTTTGAATCGAAGCTTTAAAAACTTCTATACTTCATACAAACAAATATTTATTTCGCAATATCATTTTTATTATGAATTTATCATTTCTGTAATATAAAAATGGCTTATTACACTTTGAAAAATGTTTGTGACATCAAATTTTTCTTTACCGCAGACTTATTTTATTTTGCTTTAAATTTTATATTTTTTGTATGTATGTACTGTATGCATGTGCATATGTAGTATTGTGAAGTGCAAAACCTACAACCTTTGATATTCACATATGCTCCACTACTACTATCAAAATAGTTCAAACAAATCACGTTAGAATATTCTCTATAATAAATCAATAGTTATTTGTTTTCTTTGGTTAAGTGCAACGGTTTTGAACTTTTTCCTTTGTACATATTTGAGCCACATGCGCACTTTATCAAAAGGTATATAATAGGTATGTATATATGAATATATACATATATATGACATTTTCACCGTTCATATGGGCGCAATAAAACGTAAGTGTATAGAGTAGCTCTTTCAGGAGCATGGCAAGGACTTGACGTAGTTTATTGCAATTTATTTATTTGAAATGCAAAGGAGCTGACACAAAGTAGAATTATGAAGGAAAACATTTCAAAGAGCTAGTAAACAGTGCACCTTAAAGTCTCTCTGTATGTTTTGGATGGAACGGGTTCTACTCAGAAAAAACTCAAGAGATAGATTAAATAAAAAGTCCCGTTCCCTCGAGAAACACTATAGGAACAAAGCGTTGTGAAACAAAAGTGATATAAAGCTCAGATCAAACAAAAAAAACATAGTTCCTTAATCGCATTCTAATGTCATTCTCTGGATTCGTTGTTCTTTGAAGTAATTGAATTTTCATTATCCATCTAAACATTCTCGAGTATTTTACAATAATATTTCTCTCACATCTATCTGAACTAGAGAACTTTGCTAGTTTTTGTTGGGTAGTTTTATCAAAAAGTAGAGTTCGCCCAGTGTTTTAGTTCAACCACAAAATTGTATTTAATTTTTTTTAATTGCAGTTCCTCTAATTCGTCTTCCATTCCCTTATGCACAGTTCCATTTCTTTCCGATTCTCCAAAACATTTTCCTTTCTTTCTTTTTTCAGTTTCTTTGTTAGTATCTAAAATATCATTTTCCCTTTGTTTTATTATTATTTATTATTTTACTGTTTTATTTATTTTATTGTTTATTTTTGGTACCTTTTTAGTGTTATTTTATTTTATTTTGTTTTCTTTTCATTTAATAAAATTTTTTAATTTATTTTTTTATTTATTTTATCTGATTTAATTTATTTAAATTTTATTTTATTTTACATATTAATTGGCAGCTAAGCCATATCGAACGAAATGTAGGTTTTATTTAAAAAAATGTGTATCTTCTATTTTTCCAAAACTTGAATCAGAGCTTTCTCTTTTAAACGTCTCAGTACATTCATAGCATTTGGATCGACGTCTTGCTGACCAGCCCATCGCATCGCCTTGTTGAAAATTTCAACTGCTTTATTTTATTTCTTTTTTATTTTACTTAACTTAATTTTATTACTCTTCATTTTTTTTTATATTATATTTAATTTTTTCAATTTTTATTTTATTTTACTTTTTTTTCTAAATTCATTTTATTTTATTTCTTGTTTATACCAACACATTTTGTTGATTTACGGCCTGTACATTTTCAAGTATTCATGAAACGAGCTCAAGGTCAAGAATAATAATTTTTCACTTTTTAAATTTTTATGAAAATTATTATTGTTTTTATTTTTTAATAATCATTTTTAATTAATTATTAAAAGTTTTTTAATTGAATAGGGTAGCAAAAATGTTAAGAGACAACTGACATAGCTTTTCTTATAGATTCATTTCGGAAGCTCCTAAGATTCTTCATCAGAGAAATTTGGGCACGCATTGCTAACCATTAAGCTAACAATTCGCTGGTTTTGATATCACCTAAACTCCTAGTTCTATTCTTCTTTACCATATGCATAAACCACTTCCGCCATTTTACAGTTAGTAGTGTGATCATGATGCCTTACCGCGTGCTCTCGGTTTTGTTATTGCTTTTTTATGCCAACAATTTTTATTGATTTATTTTATTTTATCTTATTTTACTTAACTTTTTTTTATATTTTATTTTATTTTTTTATATTTCTTTTTTATTTTATTTTATTATACTTTTTTTATTTTATTCTAATTTATTTTATTTTATTTAAATTTATTTTATTTTTGTAGTTGGTTTTTTTTATTTTATTTTATTTTATATATTTGTTTTTGTTATTTTTTTTTTATTTTTTTTTATTTTATTTTTTTTTACTTTTTTTTATTTTATTTTATTTTATTTTATTTTATTTTTTCTTTTATTCATTTTTATTTTGTTGGTTTATTTTATATATTTTTTTTTATTATTTTATTTTATTTTATTTTATATTATTTTATTTTATTTGGCAAGAGTTATTCGTCGTTATATTTCTCTGCTGACTTTATTTTCGGTGTGGAAATGTATAATTCATTCAAATATGTATCAAACAACAATGACGAAGCTGCCTATATCTTACTTTAACTTCGTTGTGCACATACATAATATGTCCTTGAACGTTATCAGTCTGTTATAGTAAAGCAACAGAATCAAAAAGAAATTGTTTCTTTTTCAATTCGAAAAAAAAACGCAAATATTTATTAAATTTGAGGGTGTTGTATCATACTTTTTAACCCTTATCCCTTCTGTGCCTTTAAATGTTTAGGATGCATAAAATGTCAGAAACACACAATTTTGTGGTTTTTAACATTGGGACGAATAAAAAGACTACAAATAAATGAGCTCTAAGGAATTTAACTTCTTTCAAGCAAACGCATAAACACAGCAAACTTTCTGCATTTTAGAACAATATATTTTTGTATGGATTTATGTTTTTATGAAGCAACTCTGCTCAACGAAGCTTGAAGCCAATGTTTTGCAAAGCGAATAAAATAAAACTTAAACAAATTCACTAAGGACCCTATTGAAGTCGATGGCTTTAGGAACATTCCTGCACAAGTTTTCTTGTATTGTTTATTGGTGTTGGTGTCGTTTGATGTCCAACTGTGAAGTACGCTAAGGAAAAACTTTTCTTTGGCCTTTGTTTGCGAGCGTCAATTGCCAATAACAAAAATAGAACAATTGCGGACTTGGAACTACTATTGCACAGCGTGAATGAGACAAACAATGGAAACATCATGAATAGGACGCAAAGTTTAATTGTTTTTGGCTTGTGAATCACGGGAATTGTTTAATTGAAGTTAAACTTTAAATAATTCGTAAATGACTATTCACAAATTGTGGTATTCGTATATATTTTCTAAGAAGTAGTCGTTTTCCAGTACAAATTAATATTAGTGCTGATATTCGTATTAGTATTGTTACTAGTAATCTTCGTCGAACTCGCTCGTATAAGTTTTCGTATGGGCATTCTTATTTGTATTAGCATTGGTATTCGTATAACTGTACTTACTGGTATTTATATTTGTGTTCTTATCCATTTTCGTATTCCTATGCGAATTACCATTCGTATTCGGGTCCGGTCGCTTTGATATTTAGTTTTATATATTTTATATATCCCAAGAGAGCTTATATGACAGTGTTGATATTTGTGTTAATTAGCCCTAGTTAACAGCCGTACCTGGAAGTCCGGAATTGCCTTTCTTTTGATATCCATACACGCATAGCTTATTTGATTAAAAAAAATTATTTATATAAGTCGCAACTCACTAAAATATTTCAAGTGGCAACCCTTAATTAAAAAATTTTAGATTAGCAGATTTCCGTTTAGAAGTTGGTATTTTCTAATTATAGCTGATATGTATTAAAACAAGCATAATAAGACAAGGTGGCAACTGTAGACGGTGACCCTTTTGGCATATCTCGCTTCATTTGTGCACACATATTCAGTGGCAACATCTTAGTTGGAAACCATTGTTCAAATACGTGAAGTCATTTTAGAAATAATAGCGGCTCGGCAAAAAATAGTAGTAATAAAATTACTTTTCGTTCGATACTCACTCAGGCATATCACAAGTTATTTAAGACATGCTTGACATAGGTGGCAACCTTGTAAAAGTACTCTCAGTGGTAATGGCTAAGAAGGCAGTCTTACAATGTTACCAATCAGTTTCCGAGACAATAGTGGATGTACAAAACTGCAAGAAATGCTTGTTTCAATTCATGACATATTCACTTTACTAAATATTTCTTTCACCTTCAGCTTGTTACTTGCTTCCATTTAAAAAATTTGGAAAATACTGTAATTTCAGTACCGACAATGGCACTTACACTCCTAGTAAGTACCTTCACAAAAGAATGGCATCTAAACAGAATTCCAGATTGACAATGTGGCTGCTGGCATCGAGAAAGGGCGTAAAGGAAAAAAATAAAGCAGATAAAAGAAGCGCATGTAAATATTAATAATAATAAAGGCAAAATAAGATGAAAACCCTGGTACGTAAAGTTTAGAAATTCGAGGAAAATATGAGAAGGCAAACAAATTATTCTCCCGAGAAATCTAAAGATATGTTTGCACAATGTTTAGTTGAAAAGCAACGAATTCATGTTGTAAGTACAAAAGATTTGTGCGACCGTTTTCTGTGCTTGCTAAAATTGTTCACATCTTTTAACTTCTATAGGCAGTAACGCAAATGCGTATCCTGCGCCTAAAGGTCTGCGTATTTACTCAAATTACTGATGGCAAAATTTTTTGGTGAAGGATTTATCACACCCATGTAGTTTATTCATAATTTTGAATGCTTCTGAATTCAAAGAGCTACAGTTTACTTAGATCCTATTAATAAGCTGACTGATACCCCTAAGGGTAGCTTTTATTACCCTTACTGGGATAGGTATGGTGGTGGATCCATGCAAAAACCAAAAACAAATTTCGAAAGATCCTGTTTAAACCATACTCTCTAAAAAAAGAGGAAATGCTTAATCGAATCCTTCGAATCTCAAGGTCCATATGGTCATTTTTAGGCAGAAAAAGAACTAGCTTCATTCTGAAACCAAGCAAACCTGCGGAAAGCGTAATAGCTGTCATCATAGGCTATTGCTTCGACCAAGGCGTGTCCCAACCAGTTCCCTATGCAGAAGCTGACTCATCACTTTCTTTGCCGATGCTTAAGACTACAGTCTAGGCTGCTCAGATTTCTGGGAGCACGAGCTTTCTTATCCAAATTACTGATGTCATCGCTATATACTGTCTGAGTTTCAGCTAGACTTGCCGAGTTTAGACGGCACTAGTCCGCATATTTTAGTTTAACCTATTAAAATAACCCGACCGCAAATGAGTCAGAGTGACTCAAGTCTTCCGGGAAAGCACACTCTCTTATTCAACTATTTGAATTGATTGCCTATTAAGAACAGTGCTCACAACCCGAGACTTGACAGAGGCGTCCACCGACTAGGGGTCAATGTCATTTATAGCGCAACGACGATTCCGAAGATTAAACGGCCGAGTAAAGTGGTACCGGATAAACCTCCAAAAGATGTCTGCTTTAGTGGCTAAGCTTACAACGGTTAAAATTATTCTCCGGCGCCATAAGAAGACAGCCCGCATCAGTTCTGATTGGGATTTCTTGACATACTTGTAACTTCTTCCAGTTTGATTCGTACAGGTGAAGGCAATAAAGATCCCGTTTAAGCTGTGAGGCTTTCTCCATTTGTGTTGTATTTCTATCTATTAAAGGTGTTCAATAGTAACGATTTTGTCTCAAACATCACATCACCACAGTTTAAACTTGTCTCTTCATATTTCATCCACACCATTTTATTCTTGGCATCCTTGAGCCATCCGTCCCAACTTCTCTATTATCTTATTTCCGTTGTGGTTGTTATTCTTATGTGATTTACATAGCTACGCACGTACAATGCCAGGGTCGAGACACTTGCCCATTTATACCTTAAATATTGTGGCTTGAAGATGCTTTTAATTAGTCTAGTACAACAAACCAAACTAATTTATGTGCCTGCTTTAGACACATTGGCAGTTTAACACTGATTGCATGTGTAGTTTATGAATATTCAAACATACGTACATACATATATACACACATAGATGCATATCAGATAGTAGGAGTGCCTGATAGGTTATGTGGATGAGCTGCTACATGAAGGGATAGAATGAGTTAACAGCTCGAACTTCATAAATTTTGTTGTCTAGCGTCAAACGTCAATGAGAGTTATGTGATGGCTATCTGCTGCAGAAGCTTAGTTTGAAAGGATGAGTTGAGTAAGAATGACCAAAGTAAGTTGGTATTTCAAGTTTATGCCCAAAATCCTATTTTAAAAATAAATTAGTTGGATACTTTGAAATCCATTTAAGTTTACTTAAGATTAATAATTTTTGGAATATATCAGTATTGTCCTTGATTTCTATGAATCACCGCTTAGCTTGAAGATTGATCAACGAGCTGTAAGCTATCTGGTTAGACTTCGTTAAGGCGGTCTCATGCTCTTATGATATCCACTTCAACTCTCCAATTTCAAGATATTCTAACTATATTCTCTAGAAACTTAAACAGTTTTTGCAGACGTTCAGGACAGTATATTCTAGGTTTCAAACAGATGTTTGAAACTATTACAATCCTGCAGAGTTTCAGAAAGTATGTGGCCTTTATACAACGAGATGCGAACTTCGCTCATTTTGAGTTGAACAGAATATATTCAATGAATCCCTGCAGCTTGGTAAAAGGCGATTAAACCCCACAACCCAAAGATTCATCGGCATGAAAAAAAACAGTACCCGCTGCGGATCCATATCAGGCAAAGGACTGTGAAACCCGGTAATACTCCCCTTAACATTGGGGTACACAGGACACTGACTTCATTAAAAGATAATAGCTCATGTCTCAAGTGCAATTGTCTAACACGCGCCCGAACATGACTATTTACAAAGAATATTTTCGAGACCCTCACAGAACTTAGTGATCTCAAGCCTGGTAATCCGTTAAAACATTATATTAATTTAGTTATATAAAGCATTTACATTCAAAATATACCGGAACAAGATTTCTATTTCGGCATTTTCATTACTAAATTCTGGAGAGAGCTTGGAGTCACCACACTAAGCCACTTAGTAACAAACGCGACTTTGGTAGAGAATAGGGCATGATCTTCGGAATTTTTTTTGAGAATGTCATACAAGAATATCATGGAATAAATCTCTTGGCTTATAGTAGCCACTTGAGCTGCTTCACAAAGTTGCTACTTATTTGAAATATTTCAGGGACTAAATCAAAAAAGAAATTTTTTATATGAAAGGCATTTTTTAAATTTCTTTAGTAAGAAAGTATTTTTGTGCAGGATTGCCACTTCAGCTTAATACAAAGGAAAAAAAAAAAAGTAAATATTTTCGTAGATTTAAATTTTTTGTTTCAACTCAATACTCTGTGAGCTCATCTTTTTGTCAAATGTTATTCACAACATTTACAGTTGTGCTCAATATAAAAGTAATGAAATTAAATTGGATATCGTTCAATGAAATAAAAAGAAGCTGTGATTTTAATAATTTTCATTTCAAACAAATCAAATTCTATAACAAACACCACATAAAACGAAATTTAAAAATTTACACAAAGTTCAGAAAAGTTAATTAAACTTCTCAAAATTTACATCAAAATTTCAATAATTTTCGGCAGAATTTATAAAAATATTTTGAGTACGCAGTTTTATAGCTCATTCATTTTTAGCATGTGCAAGTTAGTTACTAACCTCAAAATTTCTCCGGAACTTTTAGAATTTTTTTTGTCAAGGATGTTGGGTATTTTTTTCCATACAAATTTTATTTTTCTTCATGCGTTGTATGGAAGAAATCACTCAACATTCTTGACGAAAAAGATTCTTAAAATTCAGGGAAATTTTTAGCGAGTTCTAACTTGCACAATGTTGTACGAAAATTGATTGGTCTACAAAATACTATTCTCAAAAAATTTTAAGATTTTGATAAATATTAATAAGCTTTCGTGAACTTTGTGAAAGCTATTAGTTTTCTTTTTATGTGGTTTCTATTATCGAATTCGCTATATTTTAAACGAAAATTATTGAAATCACAGCCTCTTCTTATTTCGTCGAATGACACACAATTTAATTTTACTACTATTATATTGAACACAGCTGTATATACAGTGACTCGCAATAAAAGTGGTCCGGAAACCTCATCAGCTTAAATTCGCTTGTTAAGATTTAAAAATACAAATAGTTCCCTCTAATAAATCTTTTGAATTAGTGTTGCCAAGCTAATTCAAAAATTCGTGGAGATGTGAAACAGCGGTTTAATCGTTTTACAATCTGGGGCAAGAATTTCAAAAAAATTTCTGGGTATGCAGGCTTGTAGCTCATTAAATTCAAGTTTCATAAAGCGCAATTCTTAAGGTACCTAAAAATGTCTTTGCCTTTTGGCAATTTTCACTGTACATGGTGTTGTAATTTTCATCTATACAAAATTAATAACTATGACCAGCTCATATTGAGGGATATTTTTATGCGAACTATTAGTTATAGTTCCTAATAAATAAGAAATAGTTCACGTATACAGTTAAATCTAATCAAATTAATTAATTAATTAAAAGAATTAAATTAAAATTTAATATGAAATTTAAAAAATTTGTATGCGAGCAACATACCATTATTCCAGAAGCAGCGCACTTACATTCTTAAACCACCGACATTCTTAAGCGATTGCAGAATACTTTCTCACAAACATACCTGCTCACAAACACATTTAGCTATCCCTGCTCTTACAATGTATGTTCAGTGTACGGATATTTTTGCTATTACAAGCCGCAAAGTGTCATGACTTGCAGCGTATTTGTACGTCAGCCTGCCATAAACCTCTAAGTCTGTGTAGATTCCCAATATTTTCACTGCTATGTAATCGTACACACATCGAGAGTCAATAATGCGAAACTAAGTAAAACGATGCAGAGAGGAAGTCAATGTGAAAGCGTTCAAAATTTATGTGGAATGTGCAACTTCTGAATATCGAGACGACGTTGCAGCATTCATACGTACTCTGTATTAAAGTGCAAATTTTGTGCAGCCATTTGAACTGCAATACTCAGACGAGCGGTGCTTTCTTTTGAAAAGGAAAACAAACCTTAGTATAAAATACTAAAGTTAAGGAATTTTTAATTTTTACTCACTCTTTCAATCCACCGTGGTGATCAAAGAGTTACCTGACTTACACTTTGTAAAGTCGGCAAACGTTGTCATGCCCAAAGTTTTACTTTGAAAAATTCTTTCCAATCACAACTCCATCTTTTCCCTTATGTGCTTCCCTCACCCTTTTCCTGTCTCATAATCTTTTAGTTTCTGCCATTTCACGCGTCTACTCATTACGTGTTATATCTTAGTCAAAATTTATGTAGCTGAACAGCTGTGGATAGACATATATCCATTCAGTTTTTTTTCTTTTAAAAGGCGTGGCTCCTCCCAATTCTCCAAAACTTTGTGCATCTATGGATTCTAAAATGTGCGTTCGTTGGTAGCTATTGTTTGAAGAGTTAAAAGAGACCAACATCAAACACTTCAAGGAAAAGGGGATCAATTGAGAAGTGGGCGTGGCATCTCCCGTACAAATTAAAATTTAAGTACTGCATATCTCCGGAAGTATTAATCATAGAATATTGAGAATTGGTAAGGAGCTAAATTAGGCGAATCTCTCACACATCAATAAAAAAGGGGTGGAAATAAGAAGTGTGCGTGGCACCTCCCCTACAAATCAGATTTTCCTTACTGCATTTCTCAGGAACTATATATGGTAGGATACTAAAGATTGTTAAGGAGCTAAATGAGATGAATCTCTTACACCTCAAGAAAAAAGGGGCGGGAGGGAGAAGTCGGCGTGTTGCTTTTAATATAATCTAAATTACTATTACCCCGCAACTATTACTACGAGCTTTGTAATATTTTGTATAAAGATCTTTTTTATGAAGGACGGAATAGGAATAGGGTATCAAAAGGGACAAGGATAGTAATATTTATAGGGAGAGGCATTGGGAATGTGGGCAGGACAAAATCTGCCGGGCTCTCAAGTATTGATATATAATACACGTATCTCATACATAAATAGATTCTGAGCTCCGAAGAATCGAAACATACTTTTATATTATACATACATTTATTCAACCTTCCCTTTTCCTGCGAGGCCGATGGAGTCAGCTTTGTTGCTAGCTATAAGCTAATTTTTCTGACCTTTAGCATGGCACAGCACCCACCAACTAATATTGCTAATTATTGCTCGTTAAGTCAGTAAAGATGTAGAGGGGTGTTTAGACTCCAACACTTTTTCAATTTTTTCTGTAAATCTATACATTGCAAATTAGTTTCTATTTAGGAAGTTTCTTAACGCTAACTTCCCTAATATGACGAAGACAGTTGTTCGCTGTTACCCTAGTTCTGGTTTGACAGCGACATTAATATCCCTCCATCTGTAAGGAATATATCCCAGTAGTATATGTAGAAATCTATATTAGTTGCATTAGAACGGGGGCTATATAGTGTTTTCTGATTTTCAACAGGCATAGATAGAGAATGGGTTGAAATTAATAATGGTAAGCTTTTTTTGCCAGGGTCTTTTCCCTACCACTTTTTTATCTACTTTTTGAACACTGCCCTTCCACGGCCCTTAACCTCCTCAAAGTGTTATCTGCAGGTATCATTCGTGCATTTTCTAAGTTTCTGTTCAAATTTAAAAATGATCTAACATATTTGAACTCATAATATTTCTGCCAGAATTTTTGTGAAACTTAATACAGCACATCTTCCACAAATTTTTTAACTGTTGCCTAAATTTGCTGTTGTGTTACAAGCCGTTAAGCCGTGTGACAAAGAAAGTGACACAGGCTGCCACACCTTAAAAGCAGAAACCACAACCGCAACTACAATCAGCGTTAGTTGCTTGTGCAGCAACATCACGAACAGCAGCAGCCACTACAACAAAAGCAACAAGCAAGCGATTGCGACTATAAAGTGGGCGCAAAGCAGACAAATCCAATTATGTAAAAGTGAAAAGCAAAGAGCTGCGACATAACTTAAAATAATAAGTATTTATATACGAGGGTTGCTTGACAAGTACTTGACTGTTCCAACAGTCAACATTGCTTTCACTAATTTCCAAAATGGCATGCCTTCTAAATTACACTTCAATTAGACTTGCCGGCTCTCTACTCTTTAAAGTAACTCTTGTATCATAATTGGTGAGAGAGCTCAGGTTTAGAATAGAGCTTAAGTATTATCATCTCGACGGATGTGTACGCCTTTTAGAATATTTATAATTATGGGTATGAAAGAGTGTCTCGTAACATATATTAGTAATTTTGTTATAACCCCAATACACTCACGAACTTGTGGTAGTACTATGCGCATGGGCTGTCCTTTGTTCCTTGCTATGGATATGTTCTTAGTCCATAACCCGCTGTGGTTTTTTTTGGACATCTCAATGAGAGCAGACACCCGGAACCCTGACGCGTAGTTCTGGCAAGTAAGCTAGAATTTACATGTGATAGTTTTTTTGAACTATTTAGAGATCTTACAGTCCTTGGCAGTTATCAAAGTCAATCTCTGTCTTCACAAAAACTCCCAAGGTTAGAATCTCTTTCTATGTTGGCCTCACTAATCTGGCACACAATTTTATCCAAGGTCGTCTCACAAGATTTCCTAACACGGCAAGCATCTTATAATAATAATAATAATTCCCAATGGATTACCCACCATATCCCGCCCGACCGGCGCGAGGGGCGCATCCGCATAACGCGCGGATTATTCGTTCGTGCCGAGTCGTTGAAAGGCTTTGGTTTGTTAATCGTCGAGATCTAAAACTGCTCAGCTACAGAGAAAACCTCATCAGCTAAGTAAAGTAGATATAGGATAGATTATACATTAAGAAATAACTAGTTAACAGAATAAAATTATTGTTAGAAGTTAATATAGAAGTCAAAGAATAAGAAACAATTAGTAGCTCTGAATTTAGGATAGAAAGAATTGATTTTTTTATGCTGAAAAGCGAGTCTGAAATATCAAATCTACCAGAAAGAGAGTTATAATCTTGACACAAACAGCGAAAAGGCTCATTTAACTGAAAATTGGTTCGGCACTGTTTTAAGACTAGAGGTTTAAAATGCCTTGAAGGACGAGACGGTACATTAAAGTTCACTTCACTTAGAAGAAATGGGCTGGATAGTGAACCATTTAGCAATTTTATCATAAAAATTATTCCAAGCATTTCCCTCCGACTAGAAAGTGTGTGTAGATTAATGAGTGTTAAACGATTCGTATAGGGTGGCAGATTGTACAAGGGATCCCAATGAAAATCTCTTAAGGCAAATAGCAAAAATTGTTTTTGAACTGATTCAAGGCGATCTACATGAACCTGGTAACGCGGGTTCCAAATTATAGAACCTTATTCAATTGTCGGTCTGACTAATGTAGTGAAGAGGGCTTTAGTTACATAAGGGTCGCTAAATTCTTTAGACCATCGTTTAACGAATTCTAGGACACCTCTAGCCTTATTGACTGTTGTGTTAATATGGCGGTTGAAACTGAGTTTATAGTCCATAGCAACCCCCAGGTCAACAAAATCATACACTTGCTCAAGACTATAATTTTTAATTGTATAGGAAGCCGGCTGAGAAATTCTACGCGAAAAACCCATGGGTTTACATTTTTTAAGGTTAAGTGGCATATAATTTAAATCGCACCAAGTAACAAGTGTATCTAGATCAGTTTGTAGCTTATTTCTATCTTCAAATGACGCGAATGACATGAAAAGCTTTACGTCGTCGACATACATTAACATTTTTGAAAATTTTATTATTGTAGAAATATCATTTATAAACAACAAGAACAGAATCGGGCCAAGATGGCTTCCTTGAGGAACCCCCAAAGAGACATAAATGACATCGGATACTAAATTTTTAAACATTACTATTTGTGTCCTGTCACTAAGGTAAGAAGAGATCCAGCGATTGAGACCCGGCTGGAAGCCCAACTGAACGAGCTTATGAATAAGTAATGAGTGACACACTTTGTCTTAATGTGGACATAGAAAATACTAACCAGTCTCCACGTATTTGGGAAAAAATACATAAACATTTGGCGCGATATACCTTCGAGGAGATTCAAACCGAGCTTCTCTGTCAATTTGTAGTGTGCTGCTTCTAATTATATCTTTCATGAACATGAAATGGCATTATAACTTCGGCCCGAAGTTTGTAAGTATGACAAGAAGAGAAGATAGACCCACTTATAAGTATACCGAAATGATCAGGGCGATGAGCTGGGTCGACTTAGCTATGTGCGTCGGTCCGTCTGTCTGTTTGTATGCAAACTAGTCCCTCAGTTTTTGAGATATCAGCATGATCGGACCGATACAACGCACAGCTCCAATACAATCGATTGTTCCGATAAACGGGTTTTGACATATACATCTTGCAATTAAAGTGGTAGGAACTCAAAATTTTTGCAAGGTTTGATACATTTTATATACGTAATGTGACAAATGAAAATCAGCCAGATCGGATCACCGTAACATATAGCTCCCATGCAATCGATAGTTCCGATAGATGGGTTTTGGGCTATAAATTATGCAATTTAATAGCGAGGAACACAAAATTTGACAGCTACCGTACTTATTACATACGTAATGTGGGTAGTGAAAATCATCAAGATTAGACCAATACATCGTATAGCCCCCATGCAACACATTTTGCCGATAAACGGGGCTTGGGCAATGTATCTTGGGTAATACCATCAAATTTCGCCGAGTTTGTACTTGTTGTAAGTAAGAATCGGACACTTAAACCCGTGCTGCGTATTCATGAAAGATAGCGCTTTCCTTACTGGTTTTTCCTACAAATTGGAGGGACGTACAGTTTTTTTCTAACTCCGAACAGCAAAGCAGATGAATTTTTTGCTTGGAAGTCTTACATAGCAGAAATACACTCGGAGAGCTTGCCAAACCATTGCCGAGAGGCGACCCCGTTTCAAAAAAAAACAAAATTTCTAACCACTTTTCACTCAAAACTCTGACCTTAGGTGTGGTAGAATGACACAGAGAAATCATCGCAATCGCAATCCTCAACATCCTCTCTCAGTACAATAGCTAGAATACCTTATATTTAAAATACTTCGCGCTATCCTCACCCTGTATTCTCATGCATTTTGAGTGTCAGTGGCAAGTGGCCCCTGCACCCAAAAGGTTGACAAGGTTGAACGAGCACAAAATTATCGAGTGGCCACAGCAAATGCCAAATACGCTTTTGCAGTGAAAATACAAAAAATTATGCGCACAACTTAGCTATAGGGCATCTAGTTATACATGAATATATATATATATAAATATATGCATGTGTTGCTGTCAAGGTAATGTAATTTTTGTCAGCTGCAACTCATACTTGACCCTGCGGCTGCAACCCTTCACAGCGCGCTCAAAGTCAAAACTCGAGTGCAGCAAACGTTAGCCAATTTATTTTGCAATACACGCACGCACACACATGCAGTTGCAAGCTGTTGGCGACAAAATGGCAAACATCCCTTTTTTCAGACAACCATTAGTCACTTGAAACGCACACCTACACTATGCACCGACTCATGCACTTGCCACTTGCCAGCGCCATCATTATCCTGCCACAAAATAGTTATGCGCTAAAGTGAGTTACGGCATCGTCGGTGAATGCAGAAAACGCGAAAACGTGATAAAATCGCTTGCGCGTGATTGAAATGCATCACTAGGATGGGTAGTTAATACACACACACTGACACACTTTCCTGTGTATATCATAGACACCGTCGCACACTAAATTAAATTGCTGCTCTTTTCCTCTTCTAAGTCCGCTGTTTCTACTCTTTCTTCCACATTTTACCTAACTTTTACTCAACATTGCTTGCATCTTTTGGACTAATCTTCAAGCGCAGAAAGACTACAAGTAAAGTGTCCTTTCACTGCTAGCGTTTGTTTTACGCTTAAGAACAAACCGCTTTTGAGCGCAGCAAAGTTAATAAATGTTTAGTTGAGATGGCAGCAGCTGCCAATACTTGTCACTGTAAGCGAAGCGACCGATCCGCCAATGCGCATTTTAACGGTTTGTCGTTGTCATTGGAGCACAAGCTTCATTCATTTATTTGCAGTTTTTGAACGAAAATTTCATTGTTCAACACAAGGTTGAACGTCAGCTCCAGCTACATTAGGGTGGGCTGAGTTTCTTTTGTCGATTAGCATATGACTAAAATTTTAAAATCAAAACTCACGTCGTCGTTGTTGAAGTATGTGTAAGTTTCAAGTCCATAGGTCGGCTGGATCTAAGTTGAAATTCGATCAGAATATACCCAACTTAAGAAGCATTTTCTAAGAACCTCGATCTGTGCTCCACCTAACGGACATTTTTCGATGAAATATTGCATTTTCACCGGGGTTTGAAATATGACTAAAGTTTTGAGTATTTCGCTCGTCGGAAAATCACACAAAGCTCGAACACAAGATTCCCCTGTTTTTCAGAATTTTCAATTATCTTGGCCAGCGCCATCTAGCGGAATTATTTTTTCCACAAATTGTATTGTCATCGTGTCCTGAAAAGTCCCTAGGTAGCCCTGATAGTAACTAAAACTCGATCCGAATATTCCATATTTTAAATGCATTTTCTAAAAAGCTCATCCATGTGCCACTTGGCGTGTATTAGCAGACAGGGTGTTATAGTTTCGTCCATATAACGGTGGTTTGTAACTAGCAAAGTTTTTAGAATGAACGGAGGAATCCATTAAGACATGTCCGTCTGTTCGTGGACACTATAACTTGAGTAAAAATTGAGATATTTGAATAAATTTGGCAGATATTGAACCCTAACCACGCCCCTGTTTTCGATATCGACAATTTCGACGTTTAAAATGATATAATTTAATAACAAAAGCCGCTATAATAATAAAATTTTGTACATTTATTTAGTTGGTTATCCTTTTGACGATTTAGCCAAGTTTTTTGGAAAGGGGCGTGGCACCGTCCACATATGAGTCAAGAAATTTTCAAATTTGACTGTTAATAACTGCATAACCGCATAAGATAGAACTACTTAAATCGATTTACGAATACGCCCACTTTTGTACAAAATTTTTCTAAGAGGATGTAAGAAAACAGAACATGCCATATATCCTTCACTGACGCAGATTGAGTGCTGGAATTTTGTAGTAACAATGACTTGATGATCTTAATAATCATTTTTTCAAAGTTTGATAAATGGGCGTGGCGATACCCATACTTAAATGAACATTTAGTGCCGGTCACTTTTTTCACAATTCTTTTTTTGATATATAGGACACGTTTATATAAAATATCACTATCTGGAATCACATATATTCGTAGTTATGCTGAATTCCAACTTTATATAGCATCGCACCCAGAGGGTCCCTGAACCCACTGTGAAAGTATCATAAATATCCACCGCCCACTTTTCTAAAATTGTGTAAATATTGACACATACATTCAAATAAACTTAATTTAGTCCAAATACGTTCAGAGTTATGACGAATTGTCATTTTGTACAGCGAAGGAGGTGGCACCGCCAACTTTTCCAAACTTATATATAGCCTATACTGTAAGCAGTGAACCCGAAAATCTACTGTGAAAAAATTTCATAAAGATCGCTGGGATACTTCAGACGCCAGACACACCGACACACATTAATTCTCAACATAGTAGTAGCAAAAGTTTAAAACCTCTAGAGGTCATAACTTCACAACAATGCAACACTACCGCTTTTAGACAGCTGGGTATTAAATGTTCGGTTCCACCAGAACTTAGACTTCCTTACTTGTTTTCACTTACATTGCCTTCTCACTGGGGTTTGAACTCTGTTCCACAATACCTAACAGGACTTTGAAAGATTCCAAAAGAAGGGAAGAGGATACATTATGCATTCAGGAATATCACAACTTTTTTTCCATTGCAACTACCCCGTTTGAACAATAATTTATTTTAAAGTTGTGTGGGTCACACCCAAACTTTGAGTTAATTTCTTTAAGTTATTTTTTCTTTCACCCACCCTTATGTACATTTCCTCTTATCTTAATTTTTAGCGCAGCTCCAGATATCTTCTCTTTCCGCATTGCATCCCCTGCATTGTAATCACAAGCAATAAAACCCACAATAATTTATTTTTACGCATTCAATGCAGGGTCAGAGCGACATTGTTTTACTCGTAACGACGCTGCACGCACTCTTCACCAAATTTTTTACCGAACATATAATTTCGTTAAATCAGCGATAATGCTTACAATATTTGTTATTATTGCTAGTGTTGTTACTCTTTCGTTGTCAGTTTAAAATGCATTTTGAAGATAGCAAAGCGTTTTCCTTTTCTTCTGTTTAATATGCAAATAATATGGAGATAATCATGCTACACTGCGTATGATGAACATTTTTCAGGAGTACAGTGGAACCGAGATTGGAAAGAACGGCACACAAAAATAATATCTTCAATAATATGAATAAGCTATCTCTGATTATTGAAAGCTTATTACAACCTTCCACGATTTCGTCAGTATGGTATGCCCAACTAACACCAGAGTAGTAGCAGCGGAGACGACTTTTGAGTAAAAGGTACTATTGCTGAATAATACCTGGTACGTGCGTGGTAAGCACTAGCGCTCACTTTAAAGTTATGGGGCTATCAGGTAGCTTGGTCCATTCAATCGCAACAGACCGCCAAAGACTTCGCAGATGGTCTCTCACACCTGCTCTTGCAGAGCGTAAGTCTACAAAGCGGAATGCATGAGCGGTGGAAGCACATCTCGGCTGAAGAAGTACTCGTAATAGGATACCGGCGAACACGAGGAAACAAGCTGAAGTGGGAGGCAAGGCGGCTTTTATTGACAAAAAAAAATTTGTCAGAGAAGCGCGAATGACGGAAAGTTTGAACCGGTCGAGGTCCTTCAAAAATGAAAACGCATACCTGATGGCCGATGTTCATAGAGTACTAAGATTATGGAGGGAGCACTTCGCAGGCCTCTTAAACGGGGAAATCGTGCAAGAGCCCAGAGAAGATGTCGAACATGAAACCAAAATCGAAGGTGATGAAAATGATGTTTCCCAACTACGCCTAGTTGATATCTTGTTTGATTTGAGCCGCTTTCTATAGCACAAAAAGGAGCTATCTATATGCCGGTATGTTGTTGTTGTTGTTACAATACTTATCCCTGCCTAGTGCTCACTTTTCTTAGCTATCATTTTCATCAAAATCTTCTAACGGTTTCCCCGCAAAGCTTTTACGGCTGTGCAAAATGATGTCAGCAACACCTTCATCTGAATTAGAATTAGGAAGGCGCCCTCGGAGCAGCTTCAAACTAAACGAGGTTTCAGACAGAGTGACCCCCTATCGACGATTTTTCTTTAATTTAATGCTGGAGAAAATAACAAAAGCTGCAGCACTTAATAGCGCTGAAACTATATTTTAAAAGAATCTCGAAAGATTTATGGACCCCTGCGCTTTGGCGACCCCGAGTACAGAAGAAGATTTAGTGACGATCTCTTTCAGCTGTATGAGATACGGAAATATTTCAACGAATTAAGACCCAGCGGCTTTGTTGACTAGGCCTGTGAGAATGAATTAAAATACTCCGGCCTAAAAGATATTCTTATCGGCACCTGGCGGTGGTAGTAGAGTAATAGGGAGTCCACCACTCCGATGGAAGGAACAAATGGAGATCGATTTGCGATACCGTGGTGTTTCCAATTGGCGCCAGTTGGCAGAAAGTAGGAACGACTTGCGAGCTAAACCCATTTAAACGGTTAAGCGCCATTTAAAGAATAAGACAAATTTATAGTTTTTCTTTTTTTTTTTTTAAATATTTTTCTGAAATTGTCAAATACAAGGTGGCGCAAAAGTAAGCTTCCAATGTTCAGCATATCGGTTGTGGCACGTGCAGTGTGCGCTGTTGCACCGTCTTGTTGGAACCACATGTTTTCCAATCCCAATTCATCAAGTTGCGGCAAAAAGAACTCGTTGATCATTGCTCTGTAGCGCTCACCATTCACAGTAACCGTTTGGCCCCGACCGATTATTGGTCAAATAAATAGTCAGCAATATTACATTGTTTATTAACGTGTATTTCGCATGTGTTTACTACACAAATGTCAAAAAGAACTGACTTTAGGGGCCAATCTCAAAATTTATAGCATTTTCTGATAGGAGGATTACTTTTGCGCCGCCTTGTACTAATTTAACTTAAACTCTTCTACTAGTATTTTTCTAGGAACTCATCTTAAGATGAATCTTTATACTAGCGCCAAAAAAAAAATTATATACTTTTGAAACCGAAGTTTACTTTTTTTTTGTCTCAACCAATGTGGACTTTGGTTGTTACTAAAAATTCCAGGAAACAAGAAAAGATAATGGCTTTCTTGAGTGTTTGTTTATAAAAACTTTATTTTTTTAGCAAATGCTTTGAAAATGCGAGTACTTATAAGTCTTAGTACGACGAATGCGATGCTTGTATTAGCAAAACTTCATGTTAACGCGACTTGGGCTTTTATTGCTTGTTGGCACCAATAAATGAACATAATAGAAACATTTTTATACCTTTCATGAACATGAAATGGTATATTAACTTTGGTCCGATGTTTGTAAAGTTTAGAAATATAAGAGATAGACCCACCGTTACGTACACCAAATTGATCAGGACGATGAACTGAGTTGATACAGCGATGTCCGTCTGTCCGTCCGTCCTTCCGTCTGTTTGAACGCAAACTAGTCCCTCAATTTTTGAGATATCTCGATGAAATTTGGCACACGGATGTAATTTTGTATTATATTAGACATTTGTCGGATCCGGTGTAATCGGGTCACTATAGCATATATCTCCCATACAACCGATCGTTCAAATAAGAGGATTATGACCATTTCTCCCTCATTTTGAAAGATTAAAACTTGAAACTTGGTAAGATATTTTCTTATGGATAGCAAAAGATTTCGTAAAAAAATCACCAAGATCGGAGCTATATATAGTATATATCCCATACACCCGATCGTTCAGATAAGAGGATTATGGCCATTTCTCCAAATGTATTGCTGATAAAGTTTTAGAGAACTTTATACAATGCGTATTTAAGTTTGCACTTATTCATGAAAGTTATAGAGCCTTCGGCACAGCCGAAGACAGCGCCGTCCTTTTAGGTTTAGAAAGATACATTTCTTACCATTATATACTCTTATCTAACTTGTAATTACTACAATATTTAAACTTCGATTTCTACTTTTGTTTATTTGCAGGTAAGTCGAAATGCCGAATTCCATATAAATGACTTTGAAGGTAATTAAGACACTCGAAACCAATTTCATTATATACAGCTGTGTTCAATATTAATAGTAGTGAAATCAAATTGACTATCGTTCGACGAAATAAGAAGAAGCTGTAATTTTAATAATGTTCATTTAAAATTTAGCGAATTTCATAACAGAAATCAAATAAAAAGAAATTTCATAGTTTACACAAAATTCAGGAAAATTAAATAACCTTAAAAAAAAAATTGACCAGAATTTTAGAAAATTTTTCAGTACCCAGTTTTGTAGACCCGCACACTGTGTAAGTTAGAACTAGCTCAGCAATTTTCCTGAATTTTTCAGAATTTTTTTCGTCAAGTGTGTTGAGTGATTTCTTCCATAAGACGCATGAAGAAAAAATAAATTTTGTATGGAAGAAAATACCCAACATCCTTGACAAAAAAAATTCTAAATATTCCGGAGAAATTTTGAGGTACTTTCACTTGCAATTAGCTATAAAACTGCGTACTCAAAATAATTTTATAAATTCTGCCGAAAATTATTGAAATTTTGATGTAAATTTTTAAAAGTTTAATTAAATTTCCTGAATTTTGTATAAGCTTTGAAATATCTTTTTATGTGGTTACTGTTATGGAATTCAGTATATTTGAAATAAAAAATATTAAAAGCACAGCTTCTTTTTATTTCGTTGACGGATATCCAATTTAATTACACTACTATTATATTGAACACAGCTGCACCTTATTAAAAAAAATTTACGTATCTACCTTGTCACTAATCTCTCATCTCTTTTCCAAATACACGAATATCGTTTGTCAATTTCCCCCACTTTTTATGTATAAAATAATTTGGAAAATACAAACATAGTGATTACTCACTTGACCAAAATTAATATGTGGATTGAAATTGTGGCATTAAATATGTTTTCATAAATTTTTGAGAATGGGCGTGTCAGCGCCCACTTTTGGTTAACAGATATTATTTATCTTTAAATAAACACGTCAAAGATACTATAAAAAGTTTATCACGCTTATCACGTTAACTGTAAAGAATTTGCCGTTAAAGTATTCACAAAATCGGCTAAGAACCACGCCCACTTTTTCATGAAAAAGTTTTCAAGTTTTAAATGGATTGTTATCGAAAAATAATTTTATAACAATTATATCCAAAGTGTCTTTATAAGAAGATATGGGGAAAAAATTAGTATTTTTTTAAATAGGAGTGGCACAGCCCCTTTTCTGACCACGCCTATTCTAACTTTTTGGTCTCCATCTACAGGACATATTCAAGGTAAAAATTGCCAAAATCGTTTGATAACCACGCCCACTTTGGTATGCAACCAAGAAGTTACACCCACCTGCAGGTTAGGGGGTTAGAATACGAGTATGGTCGAGGTAGGCATGATTGTCGTAAGAGGCTACTAAAATCCACACTGTCTCCACTCGGCCTGCCGCGACATTGCTCTTGTACCGGAACGTACCGGATTCGTATCTGAAGGACTGTCAACAACAGTATAACGCTGCTTGGACCGTCACGTCCCAAGGATTGCGCCAGATGAAGCTGAGCGCCTGGAAG
This sequence comes from Merzomyia westermanni, assembly GCA_949987695.1. Classification (NCBI taxonomy): domain Eukaryota; kingdom Metazoa; phylum Arthropoda; class Insecta; order Diptera; family Tephritidae; genus Merzomyia; species Merzomyia westermanni. Next base: position 22,431,927 of record OX465289.1, read on the forward strand.
GTGCTTACTGCTACAACTCGCAGCTCAATATATATTGTTTGTTTACACCAAAACTTTGACTCCATCACTTCTTTAAAGAAAATATATCTGCTCTCCATTAAACAATTCATTCCACTAACAAATCAACAAAAATTGTTGGTATAAAAAAGCAATTCTCATTAAAGCTAAATTGGACAAGTGGCTAATCCACAAAAGGACAATCAAATTAGGAAGAATAAGTAAAAACTACAACAACAAATGTACCTGAAGGTCATCTTATTCACGCTGAAGTGCTGGACAAAGAAATAATATTTGCAGATTTATTTTGTGCAAATGTTTGGATAGTGAAGACAATTGCCTAGCACTTAAATCGGAGAAATGGCTATTTGCTTCAAATATTTTCGTATTTTTCGCAACCAAATATTTTTTGTTAATTTATTTTGCATTTTAAGCGTTTCTTGTTTTTTGTTAATTTTGTTGATGGCCACAAACACTTGGCTTCACTAATCGAGTTTGCTCGTTTGAAAGATTTAAATTGAGGGAGAGAGAATGAGCAGAGCGTTGTACTGTTACAACAACAATTAGACTAAAGTCTAATTCGACATTTACTCGGAATTCGTTAGTGCAACCACCAATCAGAATATGTTTAAGGTTTTTGGTATAAATATGTAAGCAGCTTTTAACATTGGCTGTGACTTTCAACATTTTGGTGTCAAAAGTGAGAAAATGACTGCAGCTTCGCTACGAAAATCTGTTCGAAGACGCAAAAATTACACTTGGAAATGTTGTACTCTGCTTAATCAAATTGATAGTGATTTAGATCTTGCTTCCATGATGTATGGATTTTAAGCGGTCCTAAATCGAGTTGTGAGAGAGTTTTCCCATATAATGATAGAATGATGCCTTATAAAAATAAGAATAGTGAGACCGAAAGGTGCTCAGGTAGAACTTTTGCATCAGTTTTCTTGCTGCTGTTTGTTGTTGTTGTTTTTAGCTACAAAACCACTTCCCGAAGGTTTTGGAGAGTCTTGCCGAAAGTGGCAGCCCTTTAACGGATATGAACCTGGTACGCTCCGGTATTCGCGGTATATGGACGACTGTCGCAGTAGTGATTTGGTATGACCAGTGCAATTTTATAGCTCATGTCACCCCTCCTTCCGTAACAAAGGCGAAGATAGGTAAAGAGAGGTGTGAGGCATCAAGTCCGTAGATCAATCACCGAGTTGCACATCATTCGTTTTTTGAATTTTAGTCGCCTCTTACGACCATATTCTAACCCTCAAACTCGCATAGAGGAATCAACTCCCTTCGCAATCCCTAACAGACACGATTACCCACTACCTGGAGAATCGAAGTAGACGTGGTGGATGTTACAGTATCGTAAGCAAAAGCTCTTTAAGAAATGTATAGTCCTTCCAGCAATGCCAGCCGTGAGTATAATAGGAAATTTAACAAGGAGCTGTATGGTCTTTGATCTTTGATACAGCGAATTAGGGCTCAGAGACTTCACTGCGGCCCGGAAGGTAATAGTATTGACAGCCGAATTCAGCAGCAGAAAGTGTGAGAGACCCCGACTGAGATGAAAAACACAGGTTAAGGATGACTTGGAAGCTTTTGGGGGCTTTCGTCAAAATTGCAAAACTCCCCCTATCATTTCCGCCACAGCCGATCTAGCATCAGGTACCAGTACCGGAGTTTGGCGAATTCATTCCGCCAAGACAATGCAAAAATTGGGTAGTAATATGCTGCTGACCGAAAATATATTGCAGGCGATCTTCTGCTGCCCATTAAGTTCACTTAGGTCTTTATTTCCTGCTGGTCGGTGTTTGGAAAGAGCATTGCTCAATTGGAGTATATGCTTTGCGCCTCAGCTTATCGGAATATCCTTCCTACTGCAGTAGCATGGAGGAGAGTGGGATGTTATCACCGACTAACTTCATACTTAGCTATCCAACGTGTGCCAGAATAAAAGCAGGGGCTTTAGCCTTGACTTACTCTGTTCTTCTTGAGTCCTAGCCAGCGTCGAAACCAGTCTTATTCGATCCATGCAGCTATTCTAAAATTAATCAAATATGTAAATTTAATTTTCTGTGGTTTCACAACAGACGTTTTTATTTACAAAGTCAGTACTGCCACTTGCCCTAACCCAGGCCTGTTAAATTTGATTAGAGATTAGTAATCAATTAATTAGAAGGCTTTTTAATTGGTGATGATTATTAATTCATTACTATTAGAAAAACTAAAAAAAAGAAAGTTGTCAAAATCAAAAAAAGTTCCTTTGATTACTTTTGATAATTTTTAGGATTTTTTTTTTATTATTTTTGATTAAGTATTGTATTATATGCTTCTACAACAATACTGAAAAACTCAAAAAGAATCCAAAAAAACAAAAATAATCAAAAGTAATCAAAACAACTTTTTATGATTAATTTGGATTTTTTTTAATATTCGTAAGAAATCATGATTTTTTTTTGATTATTTTTTTAATTAATTGGAAAATAATCATTAACAATTGAAAGTAATGGTAATCAATGATTAAATGGATTCTCACGAAAATAACTTTACCAAACCAGTAAGCATTACGATTAGTAATCATTATTTAACAGGTCTGTCCTAACATAATCTTTGCATGAAATTTTAGCATAAAAATAAATAGAAAACAAACAAATTTTTAAACAAACTCCAACTTTGCTATGGAATGACCCATAAAACTTTAATCATGTATAATTTCCCCTCTTAGTTTCACAGCTTCGCCAGCATTAATGACAGAATTAAAAATTGCGTAAAATTAGGTTTAACAATCATAAATTAAGACAACCAAAAAAATAATTACTTAATGCAACCCTCGAAATCTACTCCCATTACTTCGCTTGTCAAGTCGATTCCAACATCGCAGCTGAGTCCATTTTCTTGTCGATGTCTGATGCACAAGTAAAGCCACCAAAATTATACTCACCGATTTAATTAGCAATTTGATTATGTCTCGTCTGTTGCTGTTGCGAAAATAACAAAGAAGAAAACAGGGATGATTACGAACATTGCAACAAAATAAAAACTTTTTCCAAAAGAGAGAAAATGAAATTTTGTTGAAAACTTTTTAGATTTTTCTCTTTACTCACTTTAATGAATCAGATTCCGAGGCAGCTGTGCTTAAATCAAAAACAATACCGTCGTAAGCACTTATGAGAAATTTGGCTGTGAAGTTTATGCGTGCGCTGTTTGATTAAAGAAATTCAAATTTTAGTACAACAATGAAATAAGAATTAAAAGGTTTCAATTTATCCTTATTTGGCTCTTGCGGGGTTGGTTATGAGTTATGAAATGACAGATGAGCCCATGCAGAAGTGAAGTTGTAAATGACTGAAAGAGAGCAAACTTACGCCTGAGCTTTAAAGGATTGATTAGAATACTTACAATTGCTCTTACAAACTCTTTAGAACTTGGACTTAAAGTTTTTATATTTGTCTTGTGGTCACCCTGATTTGGGACCCGGAATCTATAAACAATTTTCAATTAAAAAGCAAGACAAGAAGAGAACTCCCTTTATGGTTAACGATATGGGCAAATCCTACTCATTTAATTTTGTCGAAATATTGAGTAGTTTCTATAAAACACAGGTTTATATTTAATTTATTTTGAGGCTCTCAAAAGTTATAGAACCCAGAAGTAGGCCAACAGGAATAGCGTGGGAGTATTCTATCAAAAACTTCGTCTAATGACAGCAAGTTTTGAGCCCGGGGCGAGTTGCTGTGAAAATGAGAATGGCGACCTGATGAAAGATGTTCAGAGAGTATGAAGGCTATGAAGCAAGCACTACTCTGCCCTCTTTAACGGATAAATCGTGCAAGAATCCAAAAGAAGATGTCAAACCCTACCCCACAATCGAAAATGATGGATTTGATGTTCTACAACCTGACTATAATGAGTTGCGAATAGCAATAGCCCAATTGGAAAGCAATAAAGCAACAAGCGCAGATAGATTTCTCGCTTAGCTATTCAAGCACGTTGAGAAAGAGTTGGAGATGCGCATGCATTAGCTTCTATGCAGAATATGGTCAAACGAATGCATGCCTGAAGATTGGAATCTAAGAGTTCTCTGCCCAATGCACAAGAAGGTACCGAATCAGCGTACGACATAATCAGCTGAAAATTTTTAAACTCAACTCTTTCAGCTGATCTCTGCGAGCAATCGTCTGTCTTAAAATGTAGGCTAGCAGTAGCTGCTGAGGGCAATTTAGGGTTCTCGGACCAGGAAAACAGTTTGTACGATCTGGAATGTCAGTTAGCTTCGGAAAAGAAGAACGCTGTCTACAGAAAGGCTTTTCGAACTCGCTCTAAGTAAGCCCTTACACGGCTAAAAATTTGAGCCTATATTTAAAACTTTTTTTGGGCTTCATATATGTCCAAACCAATTTTGGTTTAGAATTTAAATTATGCCAGTATTTGAGAAAATGAGCGCGAAGAAAAAAGTTTCAATTTTAACCCAGAAATGTCTTAACAATTAAAAAAACATAAAAAAACATTTGTATCTGTTGCCAGGACTCGAACCGACGCTTCCTCATCAGATTCGTCTTCTCTATCCACTAAGCTACGGCGTCCACAAAATTGTAATGATAAAAATTTATTGACCTGAAGAAACCTTCAGAAATAAATATAAAAAGAATTTTTTAAAAGTTTGATATATTCTCAATTCAGTTTTAAATCTAAACCGCAAGAAATTGAAAATAGATGAAATATTTGGAATTTATTACAAAAAAGTTAAAAAAATTGCTTAAACCGAAGAATGGTTTAAAATGTAGCCTTAAATTTTTAGCCGTTTAGCTATGGAGAGAACACTACTTCTAATTTCTAAATTGAGAGCGAAAGCATACGTCAACTCTTATGATCGGTGCTTTGCGCAAGAAAAGCGAGCCCTTAAATCACTACTTAATATCGGTTAAGGCTGTTAAGGCTCTAACCAAACCATACCGTAGACAATTTGGCTGCTCATTTTTGGTGCGGTTTTACAACTGACAAGTGACGCTACGACAAATCCTGGAGAAGACTCTTGATAAGAGAATCGATATGCGCTACCTCTTTGTCGATTTCAAGTCGGTTTTCTAAAACACGAAAACGAGTTGCCTATTTGAATTTTAGTTTTCTGCAAAGCTTATATGAATATAGAATATTACGTTGCGCAATACCAATACTTGGATAAAGAAGCGACTTAAGTGCGAATGAATGGACCACTTGCTCTGATGTTAATACGGTGGGTAGCCCTGAGTATGACCAAAGAATTCGAAGTCCGCGCAGGTACTTTTTGAAAAGCTAAAATTGATCTACGATGGTGAATATAAAAATCTAGCAAAAAATTGCGCAATCCTACTAAAGTAAGCTTTTCATTCAAGTGCCAGTATATCATTGCTAATGACACATGAAATAGATTAATGCTTCATCACTACAAATCGGATTCATTACTGAAGCAACAAAAACTAATGCTGATGGTGCACTAAGTGGAGAAGGCAACAAAAAATGTTGCGTCATTAAAGAACTGCTTAAACACTTGGCAACATGACGAGCTGACGCCGATGTAGCTAACAAGACAAAAACAACTTAAAAACTCTAAAATGACTCGACATAAAGGCAACAAATTAATCTTCATCGTATTGAAATTCAAAAGCACTTAGCTGTCAATCTTAAAGTGCAGCTGCAATAGCTAACTGAATTGCTGTAAAATATATTTTAGTGTCACTTACCGAACACACTCACAAAGAACACTCAAACCCAGTGTGGCCAGGTGAAAGAACAAAAAGAGACTAAATCGGTAAAGAAAAAAAAAGGTTAGAAAAGGCTAAAGTTAAGATAAAAAGTCAGAAATTTTTTTACGAAATTGATTTAAAATTTTTAATTTTTGTTTAAACCATTTGTATATAAAGCTGTAGACATAACTTAAAGGAACTATTCTTGTTTCAACACATATTAGGCACATTTTCGTTGACTAGGAATTTTTTCAAAGTAATAAATACATACTATAGAAAAATCACAACAAACTAAATAATTATATAATATTTTCTTCGGCTGATGAATCAGAAGAGCTTGAGTCTGCATACAAAGTTTTGGTATTTATCATAGTGATGAGATCATCGGTAATTCAGTTCCCCATTTGGATAAGCGTTTAACGAACATATAATATTAAGCAGCGAGTTAAGCATTTTAATTTTTAATCTGTTCCTTAACTTAGTTTTTAAAATGTTCATGGCACTAAAAATTCTTTCAATTCTCCCATTACTGGAAGGTAATACCAAAAAGTTAAATACGAATTTTACCACTTCTGAAAAAGGGGGTTCATTTAATGCAATTCAAGGGTAGAGGTCACAGTTGTCCACTTTACGGTTATTAGCTTTCGGCACTAAAGCTCAATCAATGCTACTTGCCTTGGAGAATACCTTCACTTTTCTTTTTAAAAGTGAGAAAATACATCCGGCTTTGAACTTTCAAAGAATTATCAGCTGAAAAAAATGTATCTCTTGTAAAGAGTTCGTATTATCCGGTAGGCGATGTCGCAGTTGGGTTATCAACTCCGTTAAAATAGTTGACAATTTTTACGAATAATTTTCTGTATTTCGTCATCAATACCACCTTTATTTAACTTTAATTTTATATATTCCTGGAAGTTGTATGAAAAATATGGTTTTGGGACCAGAAAAGGTTTGAAGTAAAAAAAGGCTAGAAAAAAGCTAAGAAGCTAAAACCCAAATTATGAGGTTAAAGAACAGAAAAAAGGCTAAATCTAGCCTCGAAAAAGCTAACCTGGTCACACTGCTCAAACCACAATTAAAGTGGAAGAACTCAATAAAGTAAAAAAAAATAATAATAATTAAAAATTATAGCTGTAGACATTTCGGAGTCACACTGAGGTTGCTTGAATATGTGTGTGTGTGTGGTGCTACTAGCTCTCAATCATTTCTTTGGCTGCAGCTATTGGCTGAATGCCAAGCCTTTTACTACTCAAAAGAGTTGTTACGAATGTCCTATTTTCAACATAAACAATACGAATGTTGCAAATGTTAGGTACAAAATTAAAAAATGCTATGTAAATAAATATGTCAAACTTTCCATACAAACTTAAGAATCCTTTTTAATACTACAAAAGCTAAGTGAGTTCATGTACTCGCTCAATGATTCGACATAGCAACTAAAATGGACTATTTTGTGTAAGCGGAAATCTATTCAAATCTACTGATCACGTCCTCGCGGCTACCGGATTCAAGTTGCCTGTTTCAATCGAAGTTATCGGCTATCCAAGAATCATTCAAGACAGTTTTACCTTCTTTCTTTATATGGCGCTAAACCGTCTACACGATTTTTACCGTCCCGTATCTTCGCTCCGCTAATTGTCAATTGGAAATACGCAAGGAATTGCAAATCGGTCTCCACTGGGCCTTTCCACCACAATGGTGGTCTCCCTCTTACTCTGTTTCCACCGGCGGGTGCCGACAAGAATATCTTTTCGGTCGGAGCAGCTTTAGGCAATGAAGCCGCTAGGTTTTAACTCCATGAACTATATCGGTGTCTGCATACAACTCTTACAGTTTGTCATTAAATCTTCTGCCGTACTCGTTATTAAACCTTATATGGTGCTTTCGAAGAACCTTTCTCTCGAATATATCCAGAGCCTCCACATTAGGTATTATCAGTGTCCAAGCATTTACACCATATAGCAGGACGGGAACGATAAGTGACTTATGGAGTTGTATTTTAGTTCATCGAGAGAGGGAATTACTTATCGATTGCCTTCTCAGTTCAGTAGCATATGTTTGCAAGAGTGATTCTTCTTTGAATTTCTGGGCCGACTAATATCTTCCCATACACTCAGGTGTCTCTTTTGGGCTTTCGGATCAGCAGCAATATATGGTTAGTCAACGCACAAAATGGGCCATGAAATAGCGATTCGAAATAGTGTGGATTTGTGTGTCGGGGCAACGGAGTATGCAAAAAAGCGCCATGACAGCTTAGCCAACCCTACACGGATCGTCTCTTAATGTCTGGTTGGTATCTCTCTTAGCTGGATTTGCGATCGGAGGCAATTTCGTGTCCTTAAGTGGTTGGAATTAGAGAATACACCCGCGGTAGGGTATGCGTATCTCAACAGGTGACCAAACCGCTCAATCCTAAAGATAGCTATGGTCAAACAAATCGCTCTGGTGGCAGTTAGGCAAGTACCAGGAATTGCCGACAATAGACTTTTCACAGCGGTAAAACGTCCCTAAGCAACAACAGGCAACCTTGCAAATCAACTTGGCTTTTATGTATTGTTGCAGTCCATTCCCCATATAGCGGAAATGGTTTCCCCAAACTGTTTTTTTCATATCCAGTGTCAGCAGTGGACTGGCCTATCATACCGAAGGTAGCCCTTGCAGGTCCTCGGACAGCAATGTCAAAAATTTTCAAGACAATTTGTTTTTTTTTTTTTCTAGACCGGGTTGCCTAGTGTATTTCTTTCATGAGAAGCTTCTCAAGCAAAAGCTCATCTATCTTTGTAGTAGTTGCTCGAAGTTGGTATATAGCAAGTAGGTCTCGCTAATTTTTAGAAAAAAATCACATCATAAATTAGATGAGAAATTCTCTTCTCTCCTCTGAGAAATGATGCACCTAATTAATAATTTTTACCAAATTTTGTATTTCGATGAGCTTTCAGCAGAGAAATTTAAAATCTATCTAGGCTTTCTAAGCATATTTCAACAGGCGTGTAAGATTCTCGCTTAATTCACAGACAAATACTTAGGTCATTGAGTAAAAAATCAGCGGTAGGGCTGGCTGGGCCACGTTTTGGGAACGAGTGAAGATGTGCGAGATTGAAAAACGTTTCAGTTAAATCTCACTGCGCCAAGCAGGAGCAGTGGGAGGCTTGTGCTGCGTACATAGTTTCAATTGGAGAAGTTTAGGTTTGCTACCTAACTCTCTAACCCAGTTAAGAAGGGGAATTCTAGGTCGCGCAAAAAAATAAATGTGATTTCGATAACTTGAGGTTGTTGTGGTTGCTAAAACGTTCTAATCCATAACGAAATCAAAGCTTTTGAGTCGAGTTGAGTTTAGTTACTTTAAATTGTTAAAGAACAAGCACGCCTAACGAAGGGTCACATCGAAAAATTCTTTACGTTTTTTATTTATGGAACGCTTACTAAGCGAACTCGAATGCGAATATGCGCTACACACTGATGCTGACGTCATCATAACTGGAATATGCACACGAATAAAACTATTTTTTCAATTTTTCTATTTCTGTCTATATACTTACATACATACACATATACATTTCAATATGTCTGTATGTAGAATAATCAATTAATTATAAACACTAAAAGTGTAGCTGCGGTGAAGCTTGTGAAGTGAAGTGCTGTACACCTTGTCGGCTGAAGCTTTAAAGCTTAAACACATTAAGCTAATTGTAGGAAAATTAAACGCTTTTTAAATGCTTACTCGTATAACGGCCACAAAACATATTTTAGTAGCTCTTTAAGTAACAGCTGTTTTGAAATTGAATTAAATATAATTGGTTAGCTATTTAAGTGACAGTTTATTGTGAATCTCAAACCAAAGCTGTACTGCCGGCATTGTTATTTCATTCAGTAATTCATTGTGCTTTTCGGTAAGGTCACAGTGGAGCGATCATGCGTAGTGCAGGTTGTTGGGTTCTTGTTCCTGCACACTGTCACATTCCATCAACCGAGACATACAACTTCATAACCAATATATAGGTAGATAAAAAGGGGAAAAAAGCTCTGCTGATATGGCAGCATTTATCTGGAACTTAGTGAGCACTGAGTTGGTTGATGTGCTCGTGAATGTTACCATAATATAAACAAAGCAAATTACGAATTCAGTCGGGCTAACCACAGTCGAGAACCGAACGTGCTTTGAGGACAATTTTCTTATGTTGTTGTTGTTGTTAACAGTGCTTCGCCCTGCCCCAGATTGGACAGGGTTACACTGAAATAACAGCCCTTGGCCGGGTGAAAAAACCCGGGTCATTCCGGTGCGATAGAACCGGCTGTTGTGGGAATGCAATTTTCTTATCGCATTTTTCATTTTAAATGCCCCGAAATATGAATATCTAACCCCCTCAGTAGGGTTGGCCAGCACGCTTCTCGTTATAACACCAAAACAGAAACAAAATCTAAATTGTGTTATTGGACTTGTTGCGAAAAAGGAACTGGGCGCAGACGTTCTATTCTCCACGCCTGTAGACAACTATTTAGCCACGATCAGCATCAAGGCGATGATTTTCAAAATATTCTTTATCTGCATCTAATCTAACAAGCATGTGAGAGACAATACAATCAAGGTCACGCAACGATTAAAATCGCCTGCATTAAGTGACAATAGATGATGTTGAAGATGATTAGAGTGGGTTAAGACATTTTTTTATTGCTTAGCATGGGTAGAAATCAAATAAAACACAAATTTTACCGAACATTTTGGGGGGGGCATTTGACCCTCTGCGTGTTAGGCGTTTAGAATATGCCCGAGGCGACTAATATGCAATCTACCTCTCATTACCCATCTTATCCTTCCTTACGAAAGGAGGGGTGACAAGACCTAGGTTTCACTGGTCATAAATCGCTACCACGACAGTCGGGCAGTACCGCAAGGGAGTACCGGAGCATAACGGGGTTTAAATCCCGCCAAGGACTGTTAATTCGACAACACTGCCCAAAACCTTTCTCTAAAAAAATATTTTAATAGGATTTCTTTTTTATTTTAAATAAAATGCCATTAATTCATTAACTTTTAAATAGAATTCTTCTTCTTCTTTAAATGGTCATCTAACCGCCTGGGCGATTTTGACCGTCCAACATAGCTTGCCAGTCGTTTCTTCGCTGCGCCAACTGGCGCCAATTGGAAACACCGCGGGATCGCAAATCGGTCTCCACTTGGTCCTTCCATCGGAGTGGTGGTCTCCCTCTTCCTCTGCTTCCACCGGCGGGTGCCGATAAGAATACCTTCTGGGCTGGAGCATCTTCGCTCATTCGCACTACGTGGCCTAGCCAGCGAAGCCGCTGTGTTTTAGTTCGCTGAACTATGTCGGCGTCTGCGTAAAGTTCATACAGCTCATCGTTAAATCTTCTTCGGTACTCCCCGTCGCCAACGCGTAGAGGTCCACAAATCTTTCGAAGAACCTTTCTCTCGAGTACTCACAAAGCCGCCTCATCAGATGTCGTTAGTGTCCACGCTTCTGCACCATATAGCAGGACGGGTGCGATGAGTGACTTGTAGAGTGCTATTTTCGTTCGTCGAGAGAGGACTTTACTTTTCAATTGCCTACTCAGTCCGAAGTAGCATTTGTTTGCAAGAGTAATTCTTCGTCGGATTTCTAAGCTAACATTATTGTTGGTGTTAATGCTGGTTCCCAGGTAAACGAAGTCCTTTACTATTTCGAAATTATTGCTGCCAACAGTGGCTTGGTTGCCAAGGCGCGAATGCGCTGACTCTTTGCATGATGACAGAAGGTACTTCGTTTTGCCCTCGTTCACCACCAATCCCATTTTCTCCGCTTCTTTTTCTAATTTGGAGTAAGCAGAAGTTACGGCGCGGTTGTTAAGGCCAATGATATCAATATCGTCGGCATATGCCAATAGAATTACAAAAGTAATAAGAAAATTTTTTCCCAACTTATGGTTTTCATTGGATTTTGAGGGCTACCATACAGAATTTATAAGACCTATAACCGGTGAGGAGGTAAGAGACCGGCCTTGACCTTGACTTATGAGACTAAGATTAGCCTATTTCAAACCATTTTTCGAAGACGATGTACATATTTCTGAATTTGCTTCAAGAACGGGGAAATAGGCCGTCTTTGAAAACTATAAAGCTTTCTTTCGAAATATTTTGAAAAAAGATGGGTCTTTCATTCAGCCTTTTAGAAATTTTAAAGTGAAACGATTTAAAATTTTTTTTTATTTTCTTTTTTTACGAAGTACATATTCGAAGCGAAAAGACAAACTTTTCCACCCACTCTTTTGACGATCCTAAGTACCAGGGAAGTAAAAAAAAAAGTATAACAAAAATTAAAACAATCCAAAATTTCTATTTCCTTTTTGATTTTTTCTTTAGTCATTTTATTAATCATAGGTTATAAACAATTGCTTTGGTAATTTAATAAAACGTTTCAACAATTTTTACATAGTACAACAAAAACAATAAAAGGCATAGTTCACTCTGACAATATATATATAATGGTAGAGGGTACCAAAGGAAATCACGAATGAAACCTCAATTTTGATGACGACCCTGGCAAATGTTTCCTCCAAAGCCGTAAGGTTAAGCGCCAATTACTTAAGTAAGTAAGAATAAAATTTTGTTGTGCGATAATTTCTCATGAAATATTACGAGAACATAATGATGAAGTGAAGATAACGAGGTAGTGAATCGACACTGCCCTGTCTAACCTGTCACCTTTTCCCCTAACATTGTCATCCTCCGAGCAGCTGGGGTCGAATCCAACCCGGGTCCAGGAGAATGGATCTGCTGCGTCTGCTGGAAGAAGATTTACGTTAAGCGTTCACACTCCGTCCAATGCAATTCTTGTAAAAGATGGTTGCACAAAACTAGGTACTCCGGGCTAAATCCCTCCACACATAGGTCCTCTAGTTTCTACAAAACTTTTGTGGCCCCTTGCTGATCATGCCCTAGGGCGTTTCGTGGCCAACGGCGATCCAGTGTCGCACCGCCACAAGCTTCAGATACAGTATCCACGACTAACAGCACTAATAATGCCCAGCAAGTAGTGTGTAACTCCCGCTGCAGCTTCATGAAGCGGCAAAACATCAAAACATCAACATCATTCAAGAGACAAAGTTAAACGCCCGATCAGATCTTCGGACTTGTGACGGCTACAACATCTACCGGCGTGACCGAGAGAGAGGACTTGGGGGCGGACTTGCCTTCATTACTCATCAATCTTTGCAATATCGCCTATTTGAGCCCGTCGTCGACCCGAGGGACAACTTCCTAGAACGTCAAGGTATGGTTGTCCGGTCAGGCGATGTCGATCTAGAAATTATTAACATGGTAGTGAATTATTTTAGAGCGATTTCAAAAAGAAAACAGTGAGGGATAATTGGTTACTTCAATTTAAAATACTTTAAAATTCCCAAACACCAACGCCACTCCTAACGTTATTAACACCCAGCAAATTCGCGGACTCGAAGAATTGCAGTACCCATCGAGGTTGCAGAAGTGTTCCCCAAATTAACTGAGTGGTTGGCAGGCATCAACACATTTCAGGGACAAAACAGCAAATCCGTGTAAAATTAAACAAGTTGTACCCTAAATAAGTACAAAAAGCTTGGATTTGATTTATTTACGGCAATCTAACTCCACGAAGGTTTTGTGAAGTTGCTGCCGGGCGTGACAGTCCTTTGCCGGTATACGGTACGTTCGGGTACATAGCACCTTCTGGTACTAGCCCGACTGTCGTGCGAACGATTTATTTGACCACAATGAACCTTCTAGATCTTCTCCACTTACATACCAAACTGCAAAAGTTTGGCGGTAGGAAGGAGATTGATAGTGCTAGGTGAGAGACATCATTTCCATAGATCAGCCATCAAGTTGCACGTCACTATCTTTTGCGGCTGCTGTTTCGTCCCCAGTTTTGCTCAACTTCTATTTATTATATAACTACCATCCACTAGAAGGAGTTGACCCGGGTTTTCTCACCCGGCCAAGGGCTGTTATTTCAGTGTAACCCTGTCCAATCTGTCCCGTCCCACCCTTAAATTGTCGTCCTCGGAGCAAACCCTTGCAGCTGGGTTGCTCCATTGTCTCTTGTTACGGGCTGGGGTCGAACCCAACCCTGGACCAAGAGACTGGATCTGCTGCGTTTGCTGGAAGAAAATTTATATTAAACGGTCGTATTCGGTACAATGCGCCAAGTGTAAGAGATGGTTACATAAATCTGGATGTTCAGGGCTTAACCCTGCCATCCACAGACCCCGTACTTTCTTTAGTACTTTTGAGGCACCTTGCTGTACACGTCCTAGGACGTTCCGCGGTAGCCGCCGCTCTGGCACTCCCTTACCGCCTCTAACTACTTCCAATAGTCACAATAGTGGCTCAGTCTACACGACCGGCAGCACCGCTGCCATCCCTGCCTCACCCACTCCCGACTGTCGCTCACGCACGCCAGCGTATCCATCTCACACGGCCGCTCAACACTCCTACTCCCCCCGGAATAGGTCAGATATGAGCATCGCCGAGCGTCAGTCCCCTCTGTCTCTGCCCCTAATGCCCCCCCCCTGCTTCCAGCCTGCACGTGGGTCAGGAACACCACCTCCTAGTACCTTTCACTACGTGCACCGTTTGTCGGCAAAGATTGTATACGCCTGCGACATCGGTCAAGTGCAACAGTTGCCTTGGCCTGTGTCACACCCTTATGTGCTCTGGGCTCGCAAACGGCAACCTTTGGACGGATTCGTTCATAGCCCCCTGTTGCAGTACACAGCCGCCCTCCACGCCAGACAACATCGGCCATGGCGCTGTCAACTCTAGACTGCGACATAGTTTAGGCCTTAGCCTACCTCCACCTAGGCAAACGCATCCGTCCCTCACGCCTAGTATGTCCCCCGCCTCCCCTCCTACACACTTCAAAATTCTGCAGCTGAACTGTAACGGATTAGCTGGAAAGATCGCGGAGATAACTGACTTTATGAAGAAGGAGTTGACATAATTTAATTTTTTTTTTGTTTTGCTGATAACTGCTCGATATCATGGCGTTAGTGAGTGACTTTGTTTAACGTTAGTTAAAAAGGCTTCTGGTTAGTTACTTTGTCGTGAGGGTCCCTCCTCCACCTTTTTCATTTATGATATATGAAAACAGACGATTGTGGTGCCCCTTTTAAAAGCTGGGAAGCCGGCGGATCACGGAGAATGATATCGTCCAAAATCTATCCTGTCGTCGGTAGCGAAATTATTAGAGACCATTTTGATCCCATATTACACTGCAAACCTGCAGTTGGCCGAACACCAACATGGCTTCCGGAAGTCGCATAGCACAACAACCGATTTGAACATGATAACGACGCAGATAAACTATGGCTTGAAAAAACATCCGTCAACCATGCCACACTGCTACAAGATCTGGAAAAGTTATCTTAACGGTTGGTAAAAATAAGTTTTATTCAGAGACTAAACATATAAACATCTAAGGAGAATTAGACAGGGGGTGCCGAAGGGTATCCAATCCACCACTTTGCTTGGTTTTTTAAATATTCGGGGCAGCGTCCCCTCCAAAAATCTTAGAGGTCAAGTTTGATTACATGTTCAACTAATGTGCTCACGTAGCCGACATTGCCAACAATGTACGAAGCCAAGGTAGAAGCTAGCAGACACACACTCAGCTCTCGTCCAGTGAACGCCGCTATACAGGCACAAACTCCACCTGTTGCCGAAGAGGAACGCGAACTGCCTATGGAGATAAGGGGTATGCTGGCCCAACTTAAACGCTTACTTATCCAGACTGAATCCTAACATGCCAAATGTCTACCCGGCATACTGGGTGTCTCCCCACGACACTAACCATCTGTTCATCTGCTCAACTGAGGCTACTCTTCTAACAGCAACATCACTTTGGTCCAACCCTGTTGAAACCTCGAGGTTTCTGGGACTCCCGTTAGAAGAGCCCGATGAAAATGTTGGGTAAGCGAGGTGATATTTGGGCAGGTTAATATATCGCTACAACAACAAAGCAAAATATCGCTAATACAACAAGAACAGGGATTCCTTGAAAACACTAAACACCAACGCCACTTTAAACGCCTTGAACACCCAGCAAATTCATGGACTCGATGAATTGCAGACTGCAGCGTGTTCCACGAATTACCTGAGTGGTTTTAGGCATTATTTAAATTCAGGGACAAAACAGCAAATCCGTTTTTATTTGATTTATTAACGGCAATCTAACTCCACGAAGGTTTTGTGAAGTTGCTGCCGGGCGTGACAGTCCTTTGCCGGTATACGGTACGCTCGGGTACATAGCACCTTCTGGTACTAGCCCGACTGTCGTGCGAACGATTTGTTTGACCACAATGAACCTTCTAGATCTTCTCCACTTACTTACCAAACTGCATAAGTTTGGCGGTAGGCAGGAGATTGATAGTGCTAGGTGAGAGACATCATTTCCATAGATCAGCCATCAAGTTGCACGTCCCTATCTTTGGTGGTTGCTGTTTCGTCCCCAGTTTTACTCAACTTCTATTTATTATATAACTACCATCCACTTGAAGGAGTTGACATAGATTTTAGTTTTTATTTGCTAGATATTATGGCGCTGGCGAGTAACTTTTTTAAGGTTTTAAGGAAGGAAAACCGACGAAGCCTAACATCTGCTCAACCGAGTCTACTCTTCTAACAGCAATTTCACTTTGGTCCACCCCTGTTGAAGCCGCGAGGTTTCTGGGACTCCCGTTAAAAGAGCCTGATGACAATGTAGAATGAGGGGTGCCACAGGGTTGTGTCCTATCCCCGCTTTTGTTTAATTATTACATATCGAGCTTCCCTTTCCCACCAGAGGGTGTCTCGATCATCTCCTATGCCGCCGGCCCCTCTGCAGACTAGCTCTGCTCAGCAGTTAACTCATACCTCCCATTCCTGTCTGGTTTTTTCGCTGGACGAAATCTGACACTGTCACCGACCAAGTCCTCGGCCACCTCATTTACGATGTGGGCAGCGCAGGTTAACATGGAATTAGACGTCCACCTCGATGGCATTAAGCTTCCGACTGTCACACACCCCAAAATCTTAGGGGTCACGTTTGATAACATGTTCAACAACGGTGCTCATGTAGCCGCGATTGCCACCAAAATCCAAAGCCGCAACAAAATGCTCAAGTCACTAGCTGGCAGCACTTGGGGGAAAGATAAAGAAGCCGGTTCCGAGCTTCGGGACGGCTATATGGTCGCCGTGGCTAGCAGATACACACTGGAGGAGGTACCACTACTAAAGCCTGGGAACGGGAGTCATTTTGCTATTAGAAGGACCTAAAACTCATATCTCTGTGACTGTCTGTAAAGGTGTACTGACAATAACCTTAAGGGTCGACAGTAACCTGTAGAATTTATAAAAAAAAATCTAGATCCAGCAGTATTAAACAATGCAATGGCTTACATAACATGCTAATCTTTCAACATATCTCTGAACCGATGCATAAAGACAAAAAATGCATTAAAGATAAAAAAAATTCAAACATGGACTTTGAAAACAGCATATTACACATATTATTCCTTGTTCCCCTCTAACACTATACTTTTGTTAAGAAACTAGTATTTAAAAAAAAATTGTTTTTGTTGTACAGTGTTTTCAGACTTAAAATTAATCTATTAATAACTATTTACTCGAGCATGCAAACGAGACCTTCATAGGGTGCCAAGGATAAGGCATCGGCGGGTAGCGCTTTACTGTAAGGAAACAAGCACAAAGGGAATGGGTTAGTAAGCTGTTAATATGACTATTATAATAAATCAAAACAAAAAATTTACAATTTTAGATATAAAGCGGAACATTTAAAAAAAAATTATAATAATTTGTTAACTCAACTCACCCAATTTCGTGTGCTGATTGCACACCCGAAACCAAAACGGTTAACTTTTGTTGTTTACTTAGCTCGAAAGCTTCTGTCAAATTGACAGCGCGCGCACGTGGCCCAATATTGATGACAGTTATGATGGAATTATCATTTTTCATTTCTCTGTGAAATAGAGAATGCAGTTGAGAGTTATAAAGTGCATGCAATCACTAAAGGAGTCATTATGTAAAATACAGCGCATCACTTTCTGGCATGTGAAACGAAATTCGTGTTTTATTCAGTTCAGTGACTTTCAGTAAATTGTAGTGACTATGTTATTTTATTTGCTATTGGGTGTTTACGGCGCCAAGTGTCTCGCCTTTTTACATAATTAGCTTCTAAGATTTTAAAAATACAATTTTCCATTCAAGATGTTTACCTTTCAAATGCGAACACATCACGATTTATCACCTCCGCGTGCAAGCGTCCTTTCCGTAACGCTGGTCTTGTACGCAAAGCAATAAGCTCTTTGTAGACCGAATAATGACTCTTCTCTGACATTTGTTGTTTAAGATTTAAATGGCTGTAATTTGGATGCATGGGTAACCATGTCTTCTCGGCTGTCGAAAAACCTGTAGGAGAGGTTGGGAAAAATATTAATAAAAGTATATATGTATTTACAAAAAAACTAAGAGCAAAAATCTTGAATACTATTAAAACAAATTATTTTTCCGTTGCAACTATCATATTTGATAAATTGTCATTACAACAACAACATTAATTATTTATTTTAAAATCGAATAGGTCAACTCGAAATATTGAGCGTACACAGTTTTTTAAGTACAAATTCTAAACCCATTCTAAGCGAAAAAAAACAAAAACATTTTCTAACCACGCTAATGTATAAGAAAATTTTCCAATGTTTTAGCGGCCCAAATATAAGAAAATTTACTGAAAATATCTTCCGTGAACGTTAAGTTCTATAACTCATATTTCTATGGAGGAAGTAATTTAGAAAGACCTCTCATCTAAACAAGATACATATATCATAGTTATATAACACCGATCCTTTGTTTGTGGAGTTAAAAAAAAAATATAATAATTTTGTTTAGCTAGCGAATCTCAGCATTATATCGGCCCTAAAGAGGGGTTATATAACTGTTATACCATATGAAGCTCTGATCGAAGCGATTTCTCAAGAAAACTTAAGTTAGTAAGTACTTTGCCGACCAAGATTCGTAAGTCTATCTCTGTAAATGGAAGAGTTGTCGGCTATAAGAGACCTATATGAAATTTAATTCTTGGTTTGGAAACCGGCTTAGTACATAATTTGTTTGAAGTGCACGTAATCTCATAGGTTAAATATATATATAGCAAAGATATGGCGTTCTTCAAATTCAAACATTTTTGAAAATAAATAGAGATAGCGCAATCTTTGAAACTGTTTGGCGAGAGGTGTTTTGGAACCTCCACCTGATAAAAAGTTATCTTTTTTTGTTTCACCCTGCAGTGAAACACGAAGTTAGGCCGAAAAAGAACAAAATGTTCCCTATAAATTGTGGAAAATCCTTTTTTTTTGTTTATTTTTTTTTTGTTTAACATTTATATTTGTTATTATGATTGGGCCAAATTCTTAGCAAAACAAAATTAATGTGAGTTCTTGTTTAAACCCCTGTCAAATTTGATTTGTAATTATTAATCAATTAATTAGACGGCTTTTATAGTTGGCAATGATTATTTTAATTGTTTTTCAAGAAAAGGCAATTATTAATTCATTACGATTAGAAAAAATCAAAAAAAATAGAAACTAATCAGAAAAAAAATTTTATTTTTAAAGAAACTTGTTTTGATTACTTTTTATTATTTTGGATTATTTTATTTATTTCTTTTTTTTTGATTTTATCAATATGTGCTTCTAAAACAATACTGAAAAAAATCAAAAAAAAAATTTTATTATCAAAAGTAATCAGAACAATTTTTTTTTTTTAATTTTTGATTTTTTTTTAATAATCGTATAAAATCCTAATTTTTTTTAATTTTTTTTTCCTCATTATTTTTGATTTTTTCAGTACGTGCTTCTACAATACTGAGAAAAATCGAAAGAAAAAATAAAAAATTATCAAAAGTAATGAAAACAATTTTTTTTAATATTTTTAATATTTTTTTTTGAATAGTCGTAAAAATCATGATTTTTTTTTTTATTATTTTTTTTATTTTTTGGAAAATAGTCTTAAAAAAATTAAATTAATTGGTAATCAATCATTAAATGGATTCTCAAGAAATTAATCAATCAAATCGGTAATCATTACGATTAATAATCATTATTTAACAGTGCACTTATGTGTAAATAATTTTCAATTGCTATGAATAAACTAAGTTGTGTTTCATCTATTTTGAACTAGTTCGGGACTGCGATATTCCTGACAATTGCCATCTTGTATAATGGTTGGTCGGTTGGCGTGTGTAGAAACGATTTCTACTTCGTTAGTTGTGTCACACGATATTTCAGTTGTCACTAATTATATTAACTTTCGGGCATTGCGCGCAGACCAAACCAATTCTGGGAGAAGTAAATCACCGAAATAATGTTGTAATTACACTAATCACATATAATTTAACTCTGAGTACTTTTCAAAAGCTTTTGAATATTTTCCACACTAAATACAAGGGGCATGGCAGTAGTTTTGTTATTTATGTTGCCTTGGTACTGAAATCAGTGCTGATCTGATCCCTATACAGTATCAAAAATAGTCTAAAAATAGTCCAAAAATGGTCACGAACTAATCGAACTAAATAATAATTAGTCCTTATGAAATTATATAAAGTTAGCCCCTTATCTGCATTTTTATTAGATAATCCCAACATCATACAGCAATTATCACTATGGGATTTCACTATTATTAGCGCGTTACTAACACTAAAGGGTGAGTGATGAGTGAAACATTCAGTGCACTAAATATTTAGCGAACTACACCTAGCCCTGGTTTCTTTGATATTTGGAAATCGAACAGTAGATTCTCCCTTACAATGATTTTCCGAACTGTGATTTAAATTGTTATAAAACCAAAGCCAATGTTTGGAATAGTTGAGTATTAAATAGTTCTTTAACTTTAAACTTCTCAAGACTTTTACTTTATTATTCTAGAAATAAAAAAAAAAATATTTTTTAAAACAAAATATGCTTTAAAAAAAAAGGTTGAATATCCTAAATCAATGAATTTCCACTCACGATATCATAAAACGACCTATCTTAAAATTTGGTTTATTTTAGAATTAAATTAAAAAAAAAAACCATTTCAAGGTTAATTTAATACATTTTTAGCTGAGGAAAAAAATTCTACGCAGGACCTTGTTCAAACAAATTCTCTGAAATCGTTTCTGAAAAAAAAATTCTTAGATAGCGTTACCCTCCAATTAGCCTTCGATTTGTTGTATATCTACGCAAAACTTTGAATACATTTGCCAAAATAATATGTACGCGGGGCCAAAAATACTTTTTTCGTAGGTTAAAGCATATACAGCTGTGTTCAATATAATAGTAGTGAAATTAAAATGAATTTCATTCGACGAAATATGAAGAAGCTGTGATTTTAATAATTTTCATTTAAAATATAGCGAATTCTATAACAGAAATCACATAAAAAGAAATTTAAAAGCTTACACAAAATTTTTAATAGTTAATTAAACTTTGCAAATAAAGGCCATCAAAATCTTCACATTTTTTCGCAAAATTTCTATAAAAGTTTTGAGCATGCAGTTTTCTAGACCAATCAATTTTAGTACAACATTGTGCAAGCTAAAACTAGCTTAAAAATCTCAGTTTTTTCACCATTTTTTCAACAAGGATATTGAGTGACTTCTTCCATACAACGCATGAAGAAAAATTAATTTTGTTTGAAAAAAATACCCAACATTCTTGACAAAACAAATTCTAAAAACTTAGGGAAATTTTTGAGCAAGTTCTGACTTGCACATTATTGTACTAAAACTGATTGGTCTACAAAACTGTGTG
This sequence comes from Merzomyia westermanni, assembly GCA_949987695.1. Taxonomy (NCBI): domain Eukaryota; kingdom Metazoa; phylum Arthropoda; class Insecta; order Diptera; family Tephritidae; genus Merzomyia; species Merzomyia westermanni. Next base: position 22,453,460 of record OX465289.1, read on the forward strand.
CTCAAAAACTGTCTAGAAATACTGCCAAAGAAGTTGCAGATTTTGATGGCAATTTTTTAAAGTTTAATGACCCCTCCTGAACTTTGTGTAAACTTTAAAATTTCTTTGATGTGGATTCTGTTACAGAATTCGCTATATTTTAAATGAAAACTATCAAAAACTCAGCTTCTTCTTATTTCGTCGAAAGACATCCGATTTAATTTAACTACTATTATATTGAACACAACTGTATGTACAGTAGTTTTCTGTGAAAATAGTAATTGACTCTTCAAATATATTACGAAAACTTCTTCACATAAAATTCGTTTGTTAATTTCATATAAAAATGTAGAAGTTCTTTAAAAGAAAATATTTAAATCAGTGTATTTTCAAGCTTATGCAAAATTTCTTAAAATTCCTGGAAATTTAAAAAACAAATGTATAGGCTACAAAACTGCGTACTCAGAAATCATTTTAAAATTCTTCCCTCAAGTTTGAAGATTATGTTTTTAAAATTTCCAGAAATTTTTGAATTTTTTCAAAAACTTGGAAACACTGATTCAAAAGATTGGTGTGGAAAAGCGATCTATGTTTTTATGTTAAATTAACAAACGAATTAGCTAATATTTGTAATATATTAGAAGAACCTACTGGCTCATTTTCACTGTGACTGACTGCTAACTTTATTTCCGTTTACCCTACGAACATGTTCTTCTCATAAGATAAATTAAAACATTTTGCTGCTTAAGACATTGTATATGGGCAATTTATTTTGAAACCTAAATTCTGAGTAAGCAGCTTGTTTCACCTTGTCTAGATCTATAATTGCACAGAGCAATTTTTGTTAAAACCCTGAATGAAAAAGAATTTTCTTCACAATAAAAAGAGTCGACTTTAAAAAAAAAGATTTTCTTTAATCACCTTTTACTTAAGTTGACTTAAGCTAAGCTTAAAATTTCATACAGAACTCAGTTCACTTTTGAAACAAATCCACTCAATCTTACCTGCATTCTTTTGCGTATTCCAATGGAAAGGTGTACGCACTGCATCACGCGAGAACTTCTTGAACAATTCAGGTCCAGCGTTAACACCGAATGGATCGATCGTTTCTTCCCAGCTGATATCTTTATGATCTTGCATGCCAATTTCCTCACCCTTTAGAAAAAAATTAAAATAAAAAATTAAATTTTTTTATTTATACTACACAGCACTGCCACATTCCTTCACCCGCACACTTACATTATAAGTGACCGCTACACCAGGCAACGTCATCATTAGCATATGCATTGCATCCACACGCTTTGGGCCGAAACGTGTTGCCATGCGTGAGTTATCATGATTGCCCATTACCCAATTAGCTACATGACCACGTGGCATATATGTCAACCATTTTTGTATATTGAAAACATAATCACGCGCATCTGAATTCACATCTAAATCGGTTATGAAATTAAAGTTGAATGGAAAATGTGCACCCTTCTTGCCATCTTTGGTTTCATAATAGTCCATAAGAGTTTTCACATCGGTGTAAGCTTCGGTTATTAGTATGCGTGCATCACTGCCATGTTTGGTAGTGTAATCATCCAACATTTGACGCCAGTGTTGCAGCATATCCAAAACTTCGGGCTGTTTTATTTCAAATAAATTTTTTTAAATTATAAGACTTTATAAGAACGTATATCAGCTGAAAATTTTTTTGAATTGTTTACTGGGTACTCACTTGATCTTTGGTGTAAATATGCTTTAAGTAATCATAGTTATTTTTATCTGTGCTTCTGCCGCTTAGTGGTTCATCGCGCAGCTTTTCGTCTTCGAATAGATGATTAATAGCATCAATACGAAAACCATAGATACCTTTATCCAACCAAAAACGCATTACTTCATCCATGGCAGCAATTACTTTTGGATTACGGTAGTTAAGATCAGGTTGATCTGCTGTAAACTGATGTAGGTAGTATTGGCCACGTTTCTCATTGAAAGTCCATGCGGAACCATAGAAGATAGAGCGCTGGTGGATTTTTAATGGAAAAAGTAGGTTTTAGAAAATATGTTAATATTTTAAGATAAGAAGTGGGTTCCAAAGAAGTCGGACTACACCAAAAAAGTAGTTAGGCGTTTAACAACTCTCCGTACAAGCTTTGTATCACGCCTTAGCCCTCCTAATGTATCTTGTTTTCCTGGCACTGTTAACCCCAATCATACATTTTAGAACAGTTAATTACTCTACCCGAAATTTCCTGTTCATTCGCACGATAGCCGGATCTAAGTCACGGAATGACTAAGGTTTTTCTCGACTAAAATCTGTTAGCTCTATTTAAAACGCATCCAAGAGGGGTGATGTAGGCTGAAGATTTCGAAGTACTTTTCCAATAACAACCACACCACGACCAAACGTTAGCTTTCATTCACATGAGGGTATGTAATAAATCCAAGAAAGGTTTTGAGGTCAAATAAGTGAGACTATTTCAAAATATTTTTCAAAAACGCCCCATTTCAATGAAAATTCAAAACATTTTCAGCTGGTGTTCTTCAAATAAATTTTGAGCAAGGGCGTTTTTAAAAAAAAAACTTACTTCTAAAGCTCCCAGAGTTCTATATCTGAGAATACAATTAGCTCAGGAGGCCTAAGAATCCAAAAAAAAAAAAAAAAATGCAAAGCGTACTCTAAAAGAGTATGCTGTCACTGTCACAGCAGCAGAGACCGCAAATAATAATTATTTTTATTTTTTACCCATTCTTGTGTATTATTTTATTTTTCATAATAAAACTCAAATCATCATATATCCCGAAATATGTGGAATACGGCTTAAAAATTTGAACTAACAAACTTCTTACCCTAAAGTTCTTGATCCTAAAGATAAGTTATTGAAAATTCTACTATAAATGGAGGGAAGGGTTATTTAATGGTGAAAATGGGTATTTATGAAATGGAAATGATACCGATTTTCCAGAATTTATAGTAAAGTTCTCAATAAATTATCTTTGAGATCAACCACTTAATAGCAAGGGGGGTGTTCGTTTAAATTTTTAAGGTGCAATTCCCGATAGTTCAGGATATATGACGCTTTTAATTTTATTCTGAAATATAAAATAATACTCATTCTTGAGTAAATATAAAAATAATCAATATTTGCGGTCCCTGCATAGCAGCAACAATGGACTTAAATTACCTAACTCATACTACTTATAATGTACGAAATTGTAAACTCGAACCCTAATCCATATAACCCTGAGTCTAACCAGCTTACATACTAAGTTTCTATCATTAACATAACAAAAATTACTTCAAAACACTAAATAAATTCAAACACACTCACCCAATTATTTGGTGGCATCTTTTCGCCATCTTTATTCATTTTACCATCAGCCCAAACATAAAAGTCCTCATAGCCAGCTTCACGATTAACGGACTTCTCGAACCACGTGCTTTGATTTGATGTATGATTTGGCACAAAATCCAATATCACTCTCAAGCCTAAAAGTATGCAACGCAAAAGAACGAAATAGAGTTTTGTGTTACTTGTTTACTGTTAATTTAACCGTTATATATGTACGTTTAACAGTTACCTAAGCGATGCGCTTCCGTTATCAGCATATCAAAATCTGCCATTGTACCGTATTCCTCATGTATAGCTTTGAAATCCGAAATATCATAACCAAAATCTTTCATGGGTGACTTGCAAATAGGACTTAACCATATCGCTTTAATTCCCATCTCAGCAACATAAGATAGTTTCGAAATGATGCCTGGAAATAAAGAGACAACATTTTTTGTAATGAAACGTTTTTATAACGCATTTTCAAGCGTTTTTCACTGCCTCTTTTTACTCACCTTGCAAATCGCCTACACCATCCGCATTGCTGTCCATAAAAGAACGTGGATAAATTTGATAGATTACCATATGCTTCCACCAATCGGTTTTTTTGCATTCCTTTTCATCTGTCCACATTTTCATCTTCATCATCGAAGGCTGTTCAGTGGTATCGGCAGGCATATCATTCATGGTTTCTGTTATCTCAGCATTGGTTGCCACGACGCCCGCATCCATGTTGGCGTTGTTTTCGGGTACTTTTAATGTTTCACCACCGGTTTGAGTACCTGTTGGAGAAAGAGTTGTTGGTGTTACCGCCGCATCTGTTAAAACTGGCGCTCGTTGCAGCAGCAAGTAAAAAGCGAAAATGAGTAGTAGGGCTTTAGACCCCGTTAGCTTGTTAAACATTTCGGCACGATTACACAAAAACGAAAAAACACGATGTATCACAATTTTTATAATTTTTTATTTTTTTTGCAAAGCACGACGCAATTTAGGTGTATACACTTTTTTTTGAATTTATTTAATTTTCAAATTTAATTTTGCAGAACTTTGCTTAACTTGCACAAACAAAAATATCACAAGCACTTAAACACTGTAACACGAAGCGACATCGAAAGCCTCTATTTTATATTATTTGCTTAAGGCACCGCATTTTAGCTCAAAGCCATCTACAGATAATGATGCTATGCCTGCCAATTCACGCCTTTTAATACTTCGCACCATGTACCATCTCATTACGTACCGCTTCGCCTCTTTCATTTCACATAAAAATGAAAATGCAATTCAGCTGCAGCTTTCAAATTGCATTTCATCTCTAACGGTATTTATATACATACTTACCAAAAGATCAGAAGATTTTACCGTTGCAGAAATTTGTGTCTCACTATGCTGTGACGCGTTACTATTTCAGGGATCTAAAAAAAGATTTTTTTTTTATTTTATGTAGAATATTGTTGGTGAAATATTTTTGGACAATTTAAATATGAATGTATATTATTTCGAAAAGTTTTGACTTTCAGGTCTTTTCAGTTATTTTTTCCGACAGGCAATAATCGACGGTTGAGGGTAAAATCACCTTATCTCTACATATAATAAAATTGTAACAGGGCGATGTGTGTGCATTGCATATATTAAAAAAAATGTTTAGGATGATTATTATACAAAAAATTGAATCCTAATCAAGTTTTTAGAATTTGTGTCTGTCAGTCTGTATGTTTGGGCGCGCATCACTCCAAAACTGCTAAATCTAATCGAATGGAACTTTCCCCGTTGCTTTACTAGACGTCTAACTTAAAACTTAAGATATCACTAATTTTGATAACTCCACGGATTTCAGACAAACTGTGTTAGTACAATATGGGTATCCAACGAAAGGTTTGATTAGCTGTGTGTTTACCTTCTATATCCTAGACGCAGCGAATCGTGGCCGGGTTTTCTAATTTTTGGAAAAAAACTCAAAGATCCCAGCAGAGTTCTTCGAATAAATTCTGAGATAATGGAATAATTGAAATGAAATGATTTGTATTATTTCGACTAAAATGAGTCTCATTGGTTATCTGTACTTAGTCGATAAAAAGTTATGCCTAGTCACCCCATAAATTTTTCGAACAAAAGTATGTAACAGTAATTTATGATCCGTAAATGATACTTTTGAATGGGCTAAGACTCTCAGGACCAGAATATATTTTTGACGATATGGGACTCCCTTGAAAAGCTGTGCTTAAAAACTTCCACACTTATCTAGCCTACCTCTGCAAGTTATTGTTTACTTAGAGAACGTCATTTTTCAAACAAAAAATAAGATTATTCCCGTATACGTTTTAGATGAAAAGTTATCTTTTTATGAAAAGTAATGAAAGCGGGATATAGCTTCACACTTTTACGTACCGGTAGTATTTTCAAGTTCCACTTTAGGTCTTCTGTGTACTTAGTCGTTATTTACTTGCTCTTTATTTTCGCTTATTTTTCATCTTTTCATTCTTTTGCTTATTCTTATTTTCAGATTTTTAGTTGTTTTTCTAATTCAGACCATTCACACTTAAAAAAGACTTTTTATCATATTGAACACTATTTGATGATTTCATGATCGCAGGGCTTACTTTTCACCAAAAATACCGAAATCATAAATCTCAATCAACCAACTTTCTCTTGTTTTTATATCACAAAAATTCGATTCAATTATTACCTTTAAAAAAATTTTTAAAAAAATATGCACTTACGGTCTCTGTGTTGATTTCTCTGCCTGGTCTTCTGACGTTGTTTTTGGCGCTCACTCGTAATATACCGCAAACAACAAAACGTATTGACTCTTTATACCGGCATCAACAACAAAACTGTTCAATTATTCCGCGCTTGCTTGCCAATTGTGTGTATGCCGAGTCACTTTTTGTTGTTTTTCACACAAATAATAGTGGGTATTTTCGTAAAGAGGGAGGCATTTGCCCACTATTGGCGCTCTTGAGTGTATTGTTTGTATATAAGCAAGCTGATAATATTTAAAGGTGCGAATAGTTGAATGAGTTATGTCGCAAAAATAAAAATTTTAGAATAATGGGTACAAATTTAGTGACACCAATACTTTCAGCGCGCCCACCGTGATGCGGCAGTAGTGTGCTGGGTTATCACACTTAAGGTCTCAGGTTCAAGTGCCGGGACAGAGAACATAAAAATGTTTGGAAACCGTTTTTTAAAATGAAGTCGCCCCTGGACAGTATTTCTCAGAAAAAAGTCATTTGCCTTGGCAGTTGCCGTTCGGAGTAAGCAAAAAAACATGGAAGTCCCTGCAATTTGTACGAAAAACTACAAGCAACGTGTAATCTTCTCCTTGATATATCGTGCCAAAATATTACTATTATTAATGCTTTAATTTAGTAGTCGCATATAAATAAAAATCCCATCCACTCATAAACTATCGAAAAACTATAAATGTCACATAAATGATTCATTTAAGCAGTCTACTGTGATAATCGATTTGTTTTTTACATTTCTTGTTTTTGTATATTTGTTGCTAATTGTGCTTTGCGGGTAATGACGCTATACTAAAAGCATTTTTACCGATATTTGTGACCAAAAAACAATAAATAATTACAGTGCATGATATGGCTTTTCAAGTTGTTAATGCTTTATTGAGCTTCTCTGCGGATTTCGGCAAGTTATTTGTAACTCATAACTAAATTCACTCAATGGCAAAAGCTCTTCCATAGTTGGGCACAATGCAATATATTTAAGTTCCACAAAGATTTGATTATTTAATTAAGTACCAGATATTTCAATTGAAATTTGAAGTACTTACATACCATACCAGTGGGGTTACACTGTATCGCGATGCAAAGCAAATGCTATTCGAAAGGTGTTACATAAATTTATTTTATTTTTTTCAAATGTGAAAGTAATTTCTTTTGCATCGCGATACATGGTAGTTAAATTTCCATCAGAATCGAGTAATCAATTGATTGGATGACTTTTTCTTATTTTAATAGTTTTCAAAAATCCGCAATTACTAATTGATTATTATTACAAAGAAAAATTAAATTGCATAAAAATTAAAAACAATAAAAAATAATTACAACTTTTTATTATTTTCGATTATTTTTTTCATTAATGTTTTATTTTTTTTTTATATTTTTGATTGTTTGCCGTATGTGCTTATTTTTGTCTGCAAGAATGCCAAAAAATAATCAAAAACAATTAAAAATAATCAAAAGTAATCCAGAAATCAAAAAAGATTAAAAAAATTTGTTTTTGTTTTTGATTTTTTTTTTTTTTGATAGTCATAAAAAATCATGATTCATTCATTGTTGAGCACTGTGAAAAATAAAAAAATGGTACATGGATTTGATCAGCTTAGCACCAATATTGAAATAAAGTAAATTGTGACAACATTTCTTCGTACTCCAACTGGCTTACTTGTATAGATGTATAAAGATGTTTTTGAGAATATAAAGTACTTTGTTATACTTTTTCGAGCTTTATTATATAAAAAGTTAACTTGAATTGTTTAAGTCAAAAGTAAAGAACTTTTATTTCTCACAATAAAAGTTTTATTTAACTTATCTTTTCAGACAAAAATAAAAGTAAATTTTCTAAGTTTACTCTATACAGTTAAAACTTTGAACCACTTAAGGTTTCAATTCTTCATTTAAAGAAACTATTTGTTGATGTATATTGGCACGATTTTCCATCATCCCTTGTCAAATTTGGTTTAGTGACAAGAACGAAACTAAACATTGGGGTTGGCGGAATACCGAAATCGGTTTCGAAATAGAGAGTTTTCTACAATCGAAATGGGAATAATTTAAATCCGAAGGGAACGGAACGAAACTCGAACAGCGAATGCATTATTCTCGAATATTTTTTACAGAAGACGTATCACTTTAAATTGAACAAATTTTCTTTCGAATATTACTACAAAGTAAGTGCCCTGGAACAGTTTTAATGCTAATCCATATTTGGCTTGGACATATATGTAGCCGAAAAATGTTTGAAATTTATACTCAAATGGTTAGCCATGTAGAAAAATCCAGGGTGGTTGTTTCTTAATTTTCCTTTTCTGTTCAAATAAAATCTTTTAATAACTAAACAACCCATATAATATAATAATTTTCATAAAAATTACAAATATCAAAACCAAAGACCATCACTGTCATCAAAAAATGTTCGATTTAAAATTTTGTTTGTTATCAATTCGCCATATAAGCCATTTGATTTTTGTTGATCTTATGATATTCCCTTGAAAACTACTCTACCTCATAGGTTGACAGAATGTTTTTTTAATTTTTTTGGAGAATTTTTCCTAATGAATTTTTGAAGAAAAAAAATATAACGTTGCTGAAAAAGTGTCTTAGTTTTGACAAAGTACTAATTGAAGAAGCCATAAGTTTCATCGTTGAACACTAAGAGCCGATTACACCAAAGCGACTAAGACTAAAACTAAGTCGTGACTTATGTTAGCACAGATTCGAGACTAACTTAATTTTGGGTTTCACGAACTGAGCGACTTAAATAATTTTGAACACAACAGCCCGATCAGCTGTTTTATACATAGTAATATTTTTTCATAGCTCTCGTAAAAAATTGCACATAGTACTTTCGGCCTTTTAACTTATAATTATCACATCAAAATATACAGATTATTGTATTCGATTAATGGACCAAGTTCAAGTAAACAAATTGACACTAGAGAGAACCGTAGAAACTTTCGTCTCCTCCCAAATGTCGTAAAGGGTATGATATTCCCTTTACGATTTGCTGTAATTCTCGCCAGACTCTTTTCAACAACGTTCAAGATACTTTTGACTATGAGATACCCTAAAAAATTGCAAATATCCTAAAAAGAAAAATTTTTAATTTTCTAATACGAATATTATTAATATGTTAAAATATTTGCGATAAAATAAACTCCCAAATTGTATGTTAAAGTCAAAATTTTATTAAGTGATATTACCAGAAATGTTGTAAGATGGGAGGCTTAGTTTAATTTTTAGCAGCATGCAGTGGTTAACAGAGGTGATAGCTCGCTTTTACTACTATTTAAAATCATACGAAAAAAGCAATTCTGCTAACATTTTTAAAAATCATTGCCTACATTTAGGCGGAAGATGTAGTGAAGCTACACACACATACCATTTTTGAGTTAAAAAATATGAGTGCAAATCTTATGATCTCAAATAAAAGTTAATACACTTTGCTTTCCTCACAGCTCACTTCAACAGCAATGTCCCTAAAATAATTATGTGCAAAAATTCTACAAAAACAATGGCAATGCCTTAGTGTTTTCGCAATTTGTTGTTTGAGGTAAATCAAAGAGCATAGAAGAGTATCGCTTTCTTCGGTAACAGCTTTTAAGTACAATTTTCACTCAAAACGATTTTTCATACTGAAAGTTAGTAAATGTCGGCAGAAGTTATATGATCAATGTTCTGAATCACTAGAACTTTTTAAAAAGAAAATCTACTAACTCTAAAAATTATAAAAGCTTCTAACTGCTCAACTTTTTTATACATTTTAAATTTCTGTAAAGTTTTTTTTTTTAATGTAGTTAGCAGCTTTTACCGCTATGACGATGATATGCGCTTTGCTTGGATAGAAAATTTCGGAACAAAACAAAGTAAATTATTTTTCTCTACAAAGTCATTCAAGTGAAAAGACAAGTGTTGAGGTATTCAAAGTAATGTTCCAAAATGTTATTACATTTTTCAAGCGCTCCACCTTTTTCGTTGTTTGTGTACTCTAAATAAAGCACTTACTAGACATAGGGATGGCAAGTCAAAACTATGAATCGATTAATGTATGAAGTGATTACTTGGCCGCCGTGGTGTGAAGGTAGTGTTGCCGGTCTACCACACCGAAGGTCCATGGTTCGAGCCCTGGTACAAGTAACATCAAAAGTGATTTGAAAAAAGTTTTGCAAAAACGGGGTCGCCCCTCGGCAGTGGTTTGGCAAACTCTCCGAGTGTATTTCTGCCATGACAAGCTTCTCAGCAAAAATTCGTCTCCTTTGTAGATGCCGTTCGGAGTCGGCAAAAAACTGTAGGTCCCACCAATTTGTAGGGAAAATTCAAATCGGCACACCACAAATTGGAAGAGAAGCTTGGCGCAAAAATCTCTTAGGAGGTTTATGATGATATACCTGTTGTATATCGCGCCATAGAGAGAGAGATTACTTGAAGACAAAATATTGATTACAAGTCATTAAACGACTAATCGGCGGTTTTCAGAACTTTAATTAATAATCTTGGATTTTTTAGTTTTTTGAAAATTAAAGTGCTCAAGTGATAAACTTGTGGCACATGTGTCACTTTATTTTATAATAATGAAAAATACTGATGTGCTGTGATAGGCTTAACTAATATGTATATCGATAACAAGATGAATAAACTTTAGCATAGGTTATATAAACTCAGGCATAGGCTACGTTGAAAGGTGTTCACATAGTTATTGAACTGTAGCTTGTTAGCTGGTTTCAATATGGACTTTTGAATTGACTAACAATTCCTTCGGATACTTGTCACTCGATTACTCAAAAGAATATCCCTTTGTCGCGCGACTTAATTTAATTTCCCGTACCGGGGAGTGCCCTCAACGAAATCACTGATGCGACTTTTAAGAACAGCACAGCTTTTGAACTCAAAACCTTAGTTGCCATATTGGCAAATCTTTCATTATTAATCAATTACTCGATTGATCGTAGTATAATCATATGCTTAATTTTGTCACCCCTATTTCTATACCTACTACATTTTTAACTAAATTTCCCCAACCCATTTAGCCAAGCATATGTATACACATAATTAAAATGAAAAGATTCTTGCAACTCATAATTTTAAATAAGAAAAAGTGTCCTCCCTTTCATATGCTAAGAAGCTTAGCACGCCCCTACATAATTTCCTCCTTTCTTCAAGTACATCCTATAATATTTCAAAAATCTCAGATTTTCAGCCCATTCATATTAATGAAGAGGAGGGCATCACACGCGTTTGAAAGAAAAACCAAAAGAGATTTTACAAACAAACAACCTGTGTTAATCTCAAGGAAACATTAAGAAAAGGTAAAGAGAAAAGAAAGTGCGTTACACAAGGGAATACGGCTTACACTTACCACTCGCAGGCAGGATAACTTAAAATAATCAAATAAGTCGTGGTAGGACTGATGGCGACGAACTTTGAGAAATGAGGTTAATGTGAGAGTCTATTCACGACAGCAGTGAAACGAAGTAACTTACATAGGTTATATACTTGTGGGCCGCGTATGAGGCTAGGTGAGGGTTAGTGAACCTTTGTAATAACTTGAAGATATTACCTTGTTTGTTGTACCTTCACAAAATGGCCGCTAAGAATAGTGAAAATGTTTACTATAGCTTTTTGCCGCGTGTTAAGTTGAGAAGTAACAACTAAGACAAAGCTAAATAAGCTCACGCAGTGTCAGCGTTGTGGTGGTAACAGGAATTAACCTTAAGCTAGTGATTTGCCCTTCTGGCTATTTCAATAGTCAGCGTTGTCATGTAATCTCTGAAGCATACTCGGATTTTTTTCACCAGTTATACTGGTTAATAATTTGAGGCTCTTAGTATTTAAGTAACCGGGTCGTTGAAAGCCAGCACGATATTCGAACCAGTTCCAATTGCGGTAAGTAATTAAAGAATACTTTGTATAGTGAAAAGCACATTTTGTCTTATAGCTTTAAACGTTATCGTTCGGTTGTAAACAAACATTATATACTACTAGCAGACCCGGCAGACGTTGTCTTGCCTAAAATTTGGCGTGCCTACATTTAACGAATTGTACTTTTTTCCCACTTTTCGATTCTTCTTCTTTTCTTCATTAAGTGGTCATCTAACCGCGTGGGCGATTTTGACCGTCCAACAAAACTCGCCAGTCGTTTCTTCGTTTCGCCAACTGACGCCAATTGGAAACACCGCGGGATCGCAAATCGGTCTCCACTTAGTCCTTCCATCGGAGCGGTGGTCTCCCTCTTCCTCTGCTTCCACCGGCGGGTGCCGATAGGAATACCTTCTGGGCTGGAGCATCTTCGTTCATTCGCACTACGTGGCCTAGCCAGCGAAGCCGCTGTGTTTTAATTCGCTGAACTATGTCGGCGTCTGCGTAAAGTTCATACAGCTCATCATTAAATCTTCTTCGGTACTCGCCGTCGCCAACGCGTAGAGGTCCACAAATCTTTCGAAGAACCTTTCTCTCGAATACTCCCAGAGCCGCCTCATCAGATGTTGTTAGTGTCCACGCTTCTGCACCATATAGCAGGACGGGTGCGATGAGTGACTTGTAGAGTGTTATTTTCGTTTGTCGAGAGAGGACTTTACTTTTCAATTGCATACTCAGTCCGAAGTAGCATTTGTTTGCAAGAGTAATTCTTCGTCAGATTTCTAGGCTAACATTATTGTTGGTGTTAATGCTGGTTCCCAGGTAAACGAAGTCCTTTACTATTTCGAAATTATTGCTGCCAACAGTGGCTTAGTTGCCAAGGCGCGAATGCGCTGACTCTTTGCATGATGACAGAAGGTACTTCGTTTTGCCCTCGTTCACCACCAATCCCATTTTCTCCGCTTCTTTTTCTAATTTGGAGTAAGCAGAAGTTACGGCGCGGTTGTTAAGGCCAATGATATCAATATCGTCAGCATATGCCAACAGTTGCACGCTTTTATAAAATATTGTTCCAGCGCGGTTAAGTTGTGCAGCTTGTATTATTTTCTCCAGCATTAAAGTAAAGAAATCGCGCGATAGGGGGCCACCCTGTCTGAAACCTCGTTTAGTTTCGAACGGCTCGGAGAGGTACTTCCCAATTCTGACCGAGCTGGCGGTGTTGCTCAAGGTCATTTTGCATAGCCGTATAAGTTTTGCGGGGAAACCAAATTCAGACATAGCGGCATATAGGCAGCTCCTTTTCGTGCTATCGAAAGCGGCTTTAAAATCAACAAAGAGATGATGCGTGTCGATTCTTTTTTCACGGGTTTTTTCCAAGATTTGGCGTATTGTAAAAATCTGGTCGATGGTAGATTTACCAGGTCTGAAGCTACACTGATAAGGTCCAATCAGTCTGTTCACATCAGGCTTCAGTCTTTCGCACAATATGCTTGATAGGACCTTATATGCGATATTCAAAAGGCTGATTCCGCGATAGTTGGCGCAGTTTGCAGGATCGCTCTTCTTGTGGATTGGGCAGAGAACGCTTAGATTCCAATCTTCAGGCATGCATTCATCCTACCATATTCTGCATAGAAGCTGATGCATGCGCCTTACCAGCTCCTCGCCTCCGTGTTTGAATAGCTCAGCAGGCAAACCATCAGCGCCAGCTGCTTTATTGTTTTTCAATCGGGATATTGCTATTCGCACCTCATTATAGTCGGGTTGTGGAACGTCAATTTCATCATCTTCGATTGTGGGCTCGGGTTCGGCATCTTCTCTGGTTTCTTGCTCAGTTTCTCCATTTAAAAGGGCAGAGAAGTGATCCCTCCATATTCTGAGTGCTCTCTGAACATCGGCCACCAGGTCGCCGTTCTCATTCTTACAGGAGTTTGCCCCGGGTTTAAAACCTTCTGTCATTCGCCGAATTTTTTGATAGAATTTTCGGGCATTATTCCCGTTGGCCAGCATCTCAAGCTCCTTTATTTCACGCTTTTCTGCCTCTCTTTTTTTCGCCCGGAAAAGCCGGGCCGATTCTTCTACATTTATACTTATCTGCTCCTTTTTCTTTCAACTTTTTCTCTTTCCCCATACCCATATACCATTACTCTTCTTTACCCTCTTAATTTTCCTCTAACACCACCTCTCTATCTCAAATTTCTATTCCTACTCCCCTTCTTCTCCCATTTCCTCTGCGGGCATTGATATGTACATAGTTTAGAAGATATATCGAATTTCCTTTTATTTGATCCTGGTACTGCTTTCTGTTTCCAAGTTTTTTGGATATATAGAACACATACCTATATATAAAATATCATTAACTTGAGCCAAATTAATTCCTAGCTATGCCGAATTGCTGCTTTAAATAGACTTGCGGCTTTGCCAAAAACTGAATATGGCCTGTGTCGTTTCCCAGAGATCGACAGTAAATTTTGGACATTAAGTTTGGACAAACGAAACACAAAAAAGTTTAACGTGGCTCCTTCCACTTTTCCAAAACTTTGTAAATCCTGAATAAATTTTACGTACCAACCGAATTTCCGAACCTATCGTGAAAGTTTCATAGAACGACTATAAATTTGGGCACATTAATGAAGCACAAACAAAGGACAAAATATGTGGGCGTGGCCAAGCCCACTTTTCCAAAATAATGTAAAACTTGACTAAAGGACATATACGAGGTGTGTTCAAAAAGTATCGCGAATTTTGTGTTTTTTCAAAAATTATTTATTTATTCATGAATATCTATTTTGTCCCCTTCAAAGTAATCCCCATGAGATATTATACGAGGTGTGTTTAAAAAGTATCGCGAATTTTGAATTTTCGCTGGTTACGTATATTCGAATTTCGAATTTTTTGTGGCGTTATGTTGGTACTCATGTCTCTCACTTATGCCGACAAGCTCGGCCATTTTGAATGTTCAGTTAATTGTTGACAGCTGCTTTGCTTGCACGTGTTTTGGATCGTCTTGGATTTTTACGCGAAATTCGTACCAAAATTGCTCAATTGTGACCAAAAACAGCATCGCATGAACATTGCTAATGAGATGTTAAACTCTGTCCGCGACGACCCAAATTTGCTCCAGAGGGTCATAACTGGTGACGAATCGTGGGTTTATGGTTATGACGTGGAAACCAAAGCTCAATCATCTCAATGGAAGCTGTAGCACGAACCAAGACCGAAAAAAGCGCGCCAAGTTCGGTCGAATGTGAAAGTTTTGCTGACAGTTTTCTTCGATTGCAGGGGCGTGGTGCATCATGAGTTCTTGCCACAGGGAAGAACGGTCAATAAGGAATATTAATTGCAAGTTATGCGCAATTTGCGCGAAGCAATCCGCCAGAAACGCCCGGATTTGTGGAAGAACAAAAATTGGCTTTTGCACCACGATAACGCCCCTGCTCACGCATCGTTGCTTGTGCGCGACTTTTTGGCCAAAAACAACACACTAATGATGCCGCAGCCACCGTATTCCCCAGATCTGGCCCCCTGTGACTTTTTCTTATTCCCTAAACTGAAGAGGCCCATGAAAGGACGACGTCACGCATCTCTTGACGAGAGAAAGACGGCATCGAAGGAGGAGATGAACAAGATACAAAAAAATGATTTTTTGAAGTTCTTCGAAGATTGGAAAAACCGTTGGCACAAGTGTATAATATCTCATGGGGATTACTTTGAAGGGGACAAAATAGATATTCATGAATAAATAAATAATTTAAAAAAAAACACAAAAGTCGCGATACTTTTTGAACACACCTCGTACACTTGTGCCAACGGTTTTTCCAATCTTCGAAGCACTTCAAAAAATCATTTTTTTGTATCTTGTTCAGCTCCTCCTTCGATGCCGTCTTTATCTCGTCAAGAGAAGCGTAACGTCGTCCTTTCATGGGCCTCTTCAGTTTAGGGAACAAGAAAAAGTCACAGGGGGCCAGATCTGGGGAATACGGTAGCTGCGGCATCATTAGTGTGTTGTTTTTGGCCAAAAAGTCGCGCACAAGCAACGATGCGTGAGCAGGGGCGTTATCCTGGTGCAAAAGCCAATTTTTGTTCTTCTTTACACATCTTCTCGGCCTTCTGAGAACATTTTGTACCACCAATAAACGTTGCTTCGGTCCAAGCTAGCTTCTCCGTATGCCACAGTCAACATTCGGAATGCATCCGCGCACTTAATTTCGTTTTTCACACAAAATTTGATACAGGTTCTTTGATCCATTTTTTTGAATAGGTAAAAATCGAAGACGATCCAAAACAACAACAATTAACTGAACATTCAAAATGGCCGAGCTTGTCGGCATAAGTGAGAGACATGAGTACCAACATAACGCCACAAAAAATTCGAAATTCGAATATACGTAACCAGCGAAAATTCAAAATTCGCTATACGTTTTGAACACACCTCGTATATATAAATATCATTATTTTAGATCAAATACGTTCAGAGCTATGACGAATACAAATTTTATATTGCCTGGGGGCGTGGCACGGCCCACTTTTCCAAAACTAATATAGCCTATGCCGTACCCGGCCAACTTCCGAACCTATCGTGAAAGCTTCATAAAGATCTACTATAAACTTTGGCCATTAATGAAGAAAAACAAAACACAAAAAATGTGGGCGTGGTACCGCCCACTTTTGCAAAATTATATAAATCTTTACTAACGGACACAAATATCCAAATATCATTGCTTGGGCGCAGCTTTGATTTTCTTTAACTGGTTCTCGAATCATTTCCCTAGTGGTTTCTTTATACCCGATTCATCGGTTATGTGCAACACTACATCATTCAGCTGACATATCAGCGGAAACTCAAGTTTTTATTCGTTCTTCGGCTTATTCAGTTTGTGAGCTGATAGTGTTTCATTAGAGATGGTTTTTAATGAGCACGTAATCATAATTTAAAAACCAAGTAGGTGGTGTTAATGGTTCTAGGAGGAATAATGAAGATAAGGAAAATGATTATACGTTTGAATAATAATTTGTACACTCGATAACAATACTCACCAGCTGCGTTATTGGGGGAAAAAATGGGGAATAAAATTATTTTAAATCTGGAGCTTAAGAAGATAGGATGGCCCATGATGAAAAAATTTTCATACCGACATCCGAATACGTCAGCAGAGGAATAGGAAGGTCCGCAATGAGTTAAAACAAAAAACAAGTGGAAAGTCATTAAACCGTGGCATTTTTCGAAGTTTCCGTATAGCTTACTTTGTTCTTGATGCTAATCAATCAGGAACACCCTAAATGGCAACACTTTAAGACAAGAGCTTGGAATGTAGCGTATTTCCTATCGATAAAAGCTCATCACTATGGATCAAGGCGTTTTTGATATAATATAGGATTAGAAAAAAATTAATATAAACGTATGAGGTGGCAACTCTCGGTGATAACCCAAACTACTTATATTTTTGTTCAATTACGACTTAAAATATCGTTTCGTTTGGTATTTTAAATAACTCACTTAATTTTCAATAAAATTTAAATAGGTGGCAACCTTGTAAAATTAACCGCACGTCAACTACATTTGAAAGTTTATCCACAGGTTCAAGTCTTTGAGATAATTACGGATAAGCAAAGCAATAAATATAATACGATTAGTTGGCAACACCAGGTGGGACCTTCTTTTATGCTTGCTACCTATATTACCAAAACTCACTAATTTTAAGAAAAAAGTTCATATATAGGGATAACGTGCTATTTTTTGGTGCTGTGTTCAATATAATAGTAGTGAAGTTAAGATGGATATCGTTCAGCGAAATAAGAAGAAGCTGTGATTTTAATAATTTTCATTCACAGTCCACAACAGAAATCACATGAAAAGAAATTTCAAAGTATACCCAAAGTTCAGAAAAGTTAATTAAACTTACAAAAATGGCCATCAAATTTTTTTAGAAAATTTTTCAGTATGCAGTTTTGTAGACCAATCCATTCTAGTACAACATTGTACAAGTTAGAGCTGGCATAAAAATTCCCCTGAATTTTTTGATTTTTTTTCGTCAAGGTTGTTGAGCGATTTCTTGAATGTATGAAAAAAAATAAATTTTGTATGGAAAAAAATACCCAACATCCTTGACAATAAAAAATTCTAAAAATTCAGGTGAAAGTTTTGAGGTACTTCTAACTTGAACACTATTGAATAAAATTGAATGAGCTATTAAACTGAGTACTCAAAAATGTTCAAAAGCTCTGCCCAAAAATATTGAAATTTCGATGTAAATTTTAAAAGTTTAATTAACTTTTCCGAACTTTGTCTAAACTTTGAAATTACTTTTTATGGGGTTTCTGTTATCGAATTCGCTATATTTTAAATAAAAATTATTAAAAACCACGCTACTCTTTATTTCGTCGAACGATATCAAATTTCATTTTATTACTATTATATTGAACACAACTGTATGTGTGATATACTTATGAAAACTTAACTAACTTAATTTTTTTGCTGACATACAATTCGTTGGAATATATTGATTTTCTTGTTTTACAATAACTTATGTTCACAAAGATTATCCATTTTTAAAATTGCACAAGAAGTTCCTTTAACAATTCGCTTCAAAATTTCAAAACATTGCAAACCCTTGCAAAAACCACCTCAGTGGCAAACCCTGAGTTAAAAATCGCGGACAGTACACTATCTACATGAAAAGTTTCCTTCAAATCGGTTGAGCCGTTTTCAAACCCATTATCTAACTAACAAACTTTGAGGCGGTGTGCTTTTTAATAGTTGAGATAGCGTATTTTAGAACAAGCAGCCGAGATAGAGTAATGTCTCTTAGCCATCGACTTGAAATTGCAATGCTTACTTTAAGTTTTAAATTCACCTTCATCTCTGCGAATAACTGAAAATCAAGAAATTTCCTGTAATCTGTTATGCGTTTTAGTTAAAAAGCTTGGTACAAAAAAGCTTAGCTCTGACACAACAGCACTTATAAAAATTATTTTGTTTAGCTTTATCTTGCAGGTAGATTAATCAAAAAAGTTTTTCTATACAAACAAATGATTAAGCTACTTACGCCATACTTGGTATATATTAATAAAATATATGCAAACAAGTACAGCTTTTTGAACTTTTGCTAAAAGTCAACAGAAGGAAAATCACAAAATCAATAACGATAAAAACATATCAATGAAAGTAAAAAAACTGGACCTTGAACGGGCACATTTGAAATGCATTTATTCACTACTTACAATGTATATTTATTCCTCTTCTTTAACATTATATAACTCTTATCATATTCAGCAAGCGGTTGTGCTAACTTGTACCATAAAACATATCCTTTTGGGACAAATTACATTACTATCTTTAGATACTATAAGCTTGTATGTATTTCGTAAGGGGGTCTGCTTTTTATTGTTGCTGTAAAAAAAAACATTTCGTTTGATATTTTCGCATTCTTATTTCCAACACAAATAAAGAAAAGTAAAGTGATGCGTAGTTAAGGAAAAGAAAATAGTATACGCAAGTAAAGTATATACGTAAGTAAATAGCTGTTTAAGTACCCTTCAAAAAATTGTGCGACTTATCTCTGAGAAAGTTGTCCAGGCTTAATACATTGCATCCACAGTGGGCTATAATTAAATATATATAAATAAATTTGCATTTGTGTAGCATACTTATAGGGTTCTTAGTCAATTCAGTTTTTGTAGCATACTCGTAGGAGTTAGAAATACCCGTTTGGGTAGAAAGTGGATTAGTCCTTCCGTAAAATTTCGGACATAAATGAGTACAACTTGCCTCTCCATAGGGCATTCTTAAACAAATGTGAACAGCCCAGCCCATGCAAAACGATCATAACTGGTATTAGTCGCATCCTCCTTTGCAACTCATCCCGCACGAAATCTAGAATAGTCGCTTTTTCCAGGGTAGTGAAACAAACTTTCTTGATAAAGATTACAGCTGAGTATTAAAGTTCAGTTACATCCGAACTAAGATTGGCTTAGTTAACCTTCATGAGGCCAGCGAGCAATTTTAACTATTGTTGCAACCCGCAGCACCCTAACAAGTAGTTGCTTCAATAAGTTTGGGCTCATCGGAATGTAAGAATACATCTCGTTAAGCACTATGACGAGATCAGGCAAAAGATCCAAATTTGCAATGGCAGGCCCTCAACAACATCCACCTAAAATAGGTAAACTTCTGTGTCAGCTCCCGTTCAGTTAATTTCACCTCCACCTGTTGCCGGAAAGTAACGCAAACTTGTACGAGAGGCGAGAGTCAATCTCGATCTAGATACTGCAATAGGCTGTATAATATTCAGGCTGAACCCTGACACGCCGAAGGTTTTTCGCGGCGTCGGGTGTGTCCTCCCACGACACCAATCATCTGTTTACCTGTTACACTGAACAGACTCTACTAAGACCAACTCTGGTGCAGCCCTGTTGAAACCGCCAGTTTCCCATACTAGGTGAGGATAGTGATGACTAGGTTTAGCGAAGTATCATTATAACAACAACAATAAAGAATTTTGCTTCTTAATATCCCGCTCAGTTCGCAGTTGCACTTACATATTAATAAAAAGAATCATGATGGGGTTCACTTGTCTAAAGCCTCGCTTTGTTCCAAATTGGGCTCCTTTTCGTGCTGTCTAAAACTGCTGTAACGGACTCCGGTCTATAGCCAGGGGTATAACTCACACGATGGGTTCCTTTAAAAAGTAAAAATGCTGATTTGGTTATATATGAGATTTGTATTTTATTTCTAACAATCTATTAACTTAAACCAACTAGCCCTCCCTCAGTCTCTAATTCCCTGTAGTATCGGGATCGTTAACTACCCTTTACTTAGTTGAGCGTTTCACACGTCTCAACTTTCTAACTAAATAAACAACCGAAGTGGTCACTGCCAGTATACCTTTGCTGTTGGGTGTTCAGCCCCTACTCAACTTCCTTAACGATTGCCGCCGCTTTTATACAATTTTGCCGGCCGGCTCACCGCTATTTTACACTAATACTTTCTTAGTTTCTAATAATCGCTTGCTTTCGTATATGTATAAGGTTCTGCTATCACAAGTACCAAAAATTCAGGTAAGTATATAGATAGGTACCAAAAAATAAGGTAAGTATATATATGTAATACGGTAAGTATATATATATTATGTTTATTTTATAAGCGTAAATATGTACATTGAATTCCAGATATCTTTATATATATAAATTCATTGTATGTAAGTATATGTTTCTATATATATATATGTATATATATGTTTCAAACTCAATATTTCAATATATTTCATTTATATATATATAATAATAAAAATGTATGATTAAATTCTAGGAACTAAATAAGAATTTGTGAAGGTCCCAAAGACCTATGATTTGGGGTCTTCGCACTGCTATGTAATGTACAGGTCGATTCTCTTATCATGGGTCTTCTATAGGATTTGGTTGATTGTGAAGATATGTGCCTTGGTAGAATTAACAGCTGTGAGGCCACACTCGCATGGTTCAATCAGTCGATTCACGTCAGGCATTAAGTTTAAGAGCCTTATTTTATGATAGTTGGCATGGTTTGGCCAGAAAACCCTACTAAGTTCTGTAAAGCACCTGATTTCATCTCCTTCGATTATGTTAAGAGGTTCGCTATCTTCTTTTGGTTCTTGCTTAATTTCTCCATTTAATAGGATACTGTTATAGTTGGCTAGCAGCTGAAGCTCTTCAAGCTTACGAGTTTCTGCAGCGTTTTCTATCGTCTGAAAAAGTGGTCTCACTTTCCATTAGGACGGTAGAGTTCACTCTCTGCTACATTCGGTCCCAAAGTAGCTTCGTAGGTAGCATTTTTCTTTTCCGTTGCAGCACAGCGCACTTAGATTAGCAGCACTCAAACCTTCCGTAAACGTCTTATTTTCTGGAATCGTTTTGAGCTCTAAAAAACAATAGTTATGCTTTCCAAAGTACAAACTTCAAAATTGACCCGTAGAACTTCGGCGTCAGTAGTTGTGTAGTGTTCGTGAAGATTTAGTTTTATAAAACCCAACTTTCGCATAAACACATGTTTACATTGTATAATTTTGCCGATGTACCCGATGACAAATGCAGCAAAAGATTCAAATTTGTTTTGAACAAAAGTTTTTGCATAAGTTGGAATTTAGCATTAATCCAACACAAACAAATAAACAGTGAAACCTCCCTAGGGCGGACACTCAACGGTAGTAAATTTTTGTCCGCCCAACAGAGGTGTCCGCATAAAGGAGTGGGTAGGTATTTTATAAATCTTTTAATACTCACCATTTTTTAATTTAAATAAAATATACTTATATAACATTGATCAAACAATATATGTGTATATTTATTACTTTCAAACTTTATATATGTACGTTAGACTGGGTCGATTTATTAACCGATATCGCGCCATCGATTTTTCGATAGGTTTTGGGCTCAGGAAAAAAAGTTCCACTACGCATACCTAAAAAAATTATTTTCGAGCCTGCGAAATTTCATTTTTTTTTCTTTTTTCGACTTTGATTTTTAAGGTTTCTTTCATGACCTACTAAAAAAAATTTCATTTGATTTTAAAATTTTCATGTATACCCTGTCCGACCCAAATATGTCCGCTAAAAACGTTGGTAATAACGGTTTTTTGAAAAAATTACATACAACTAGAAATGTAAGATTGGTCACTTAAAAAACTGGTAAATTGTCGATTGACGTAAATTTTTTTGTTTTTCTTAAAAGAAAACTCTTTTGCATATGATTCTCCAATTTTTGCAACAATTCGATCGCAATAAGGTCTTCGCTGTAGAATCTTTTCAAATTAAAAACAGCCGAAAAGTTATGTGATGTCTAATACGCAATTTTTGTAGCCATCCGTTAGAAGCCACAAAATCATTGATACCGGTTTTAAAGCGATTTCTTTAGCCTTTTCTTGTATTATTGGCCCAAATATGGGAATACTCGAAACACATTTCGTACATTATTTTTCCGTCTACTTTCATAAAGGACCTTTTACTTTCAATATTGCTTCCAGATATCCATTTCGCTCGGATATCTTTTTTTTAACAATAAGCGCGGCCTGGGTTTTCCCAATTTTAAACCTGATAACATTTTTTAATAATTTTTCTCTAATATCAATCAACAAAAAAACATAAAAATTCGAGCACTGCTCGAGCAACAATTACCATAACTATAATTGATACAGGTATAGTGCGTGTGCATAACAAATAACACGAAAGTGTTGATATGCAAAAGAGCCCTTCTGTATCTAAACTGTCTTATGAAAACGCCCAAAAATATTCCACTTTCCTAGAGTTGACATATAAAATATATGTACCAAAGAATGTATAAAAGGAATAAAGCAAATGGCACATTATAGGAAAAATGCATCGTGACGCTACAGGGCATCATAGCTTAGTTGTTAGAGTACTCTAACATCGGCTTTGGTGCAGACACTTGGGTTCGTATCCCAGTGTCCGAGAAGGGGTCTGATGAGAAGTTGGGCACTTCGAAACATGTCATCCCATACCATCGCTGTGCATATCATTGTAATTTTTCTCTATTATCAATCAGAAATCGGATTAATTTTCGCTAAACTTTACATACATAATTAAGTCCATTTTTATTCGCTAGAAAATGATTTAACACACGGAAAATAAATTTAAGTTACATATGTTTCACGATTACTTTTCGGCTAATACGCGTACAGACAAATGGTTTTCGTCACTCGCGTGTATGATCTCAACTTTATCTTTTAAGTTCAGGTTTGACCTCGCCATCGTTTTACGTGTTTGCACTATCACTCAACTTAATTCACTGAGCAAACCACATTAAGCATGCACTTTAAAAAAATAGTTTGAAGAAACACGGGGAATCCCCTTTTTCATTTATATAAGTTAAAACACACTATTTATTAGTTTTACAATTTTATTCATGTCGATGTTAGTCGCTTCAACTCCACTTTACAATTAATGTTCTTATATTTCTGTAATATCCCTGCAAAAAACGGAAATACTCCGTTTCATACTCCATAGAATACTCCCAAAGGAGTATCAGAGTACTCCAACACATATCCTCATTCATACAAAAAAGGTGGTCCAATTTACATGGCAATGTCCGGTGATTGGATTACCTAATCCATCTCGGAGTACTCCGTTTCTTTGCTTTTGAATACTCTATAGACCACCTACGTGAGAGTACTCTCAAAATACTCCCATGGGATTACTCTATAGAGTATTCAACAGCAAAGCGAGAGCGGGAGTAGGTGGTCCTCAGAAGAACACATACTCCCTTTTCGCTTTTGTCTAGAGTACTCTATAGAGTAATCTTTTGGCAGCATTTTCAAAGTACTCCAACGTAGGTGCTCTATAGACTATTCAGAAGCAAAGTAAATGGTACTCCGAATAGGATTAGGTGATCCAATCACCGGACATCGCTATGTAAATTGGACCACCTTTTTTATATGAATGAGGATAAGTGTTGGAGTACTATGATGCTCCAACGTTTTTTACAAGGGTAAGCCAAAGCTGAAGCTCAAGCATTATCTACGCTGCATCGACGTTCGATGTTGTTGTTAGGAACTGGTCCGACACAATTTGTTCGCCTTATGCTTATCATACTTATGCTGTTATGTGTGTTGATATGTGCGTGCATTAGCAAACCTGTTGTACAGTAATATTTTTGCTAGCATTGTTGCGATCAGTTCGCGGTTGTCGGGTGATCTTGCTGATGATAACACCAGCATTGAGTTCTGATATCACTAAAAGGGTTGACCAACATGTTATGCTGGTGTTGGATGTTTTTCTTCCAATGATAATAAAAAATATGTAAATATGTATGTGCTTTGGTAGCAATCACTTCAACAGAAGCAGCCCAGTAGAAGAATTAACAGTGTGTTAAAGCCTGCATTACCATCTCAACCTCACTTGGAGATGTCGCTGGAATCCACTCGTTACCTTTCCTTTCCTTTACTTTCCCTTTCTTTTCATCCTTTCCTTTTTCGTTGCACCTTTCTCTTTAGTATGGTTCCGATCAAAAGGGTCACGTAATATGGCGCCACCTTCTTCGGGCCTATATAAACGGTGACATGCCCTAGCCCAGCCCTTATTATTCATCCACCAGCGACAAACCCAGGTGAGTGCGAATTTTTATACAGTCCATACCCTTTAAATATATATACATATATATACACATAGCCATTTGGTTGTGGATCATTGTTGTTGGACAACGTTGGTAAGCTAAAAAGGATTTCGAATGTTTGGCTCAACTAAGTTTTTCCGTTTCCGGATATCAAGAGGATTCCGGCTCCTTACTTTTCCCCGCTCCAACATGGCCCGTCGAGCCGGATCCTTTAAACAATCCAGCTTTGAGTAATATTTATTTAATTTTATTATAATTATTTGTTCTATATAGAACGAGGAGTGCGAGGCACCTTTACACCTTGTATGTATTAATTGGGGGCGAGCATTTCTGGCTCTGAGGCATTACGGGGGATTGGCTTATTCATTCTCGTTGTGAAAAGCCCCCATTTGCGATTGCAAAGCATAAACTATATATTTCGAATATTTCATTAGCTGATTGCGAATTTCATGCAATGCAAATGAAATAAACGAAAGAAATGACTACAGCTTATGTCGCTTAAACAAGTGCTAACGACTATCTTAGTTGAAATGTTAGATGTTATGTTAAAATAGCACTACCAGCTATGTTTGATGGTACGTAAAACTAGCGTTGGGAGTTATGGTAGCTAATGGGTATGTTAACTTGTACATAGTATGTACACAACCATGACGACGCTTTCAAACGTCTTTAGAAATGTAACGAACGTTTCGTTGGCTCGTTTTATATTGTTATATAAACCTATATCTTTTCCGCCTATGAGGAGTTCGCGTCCGCCTAAGCTAAGTTTTTGTTTGATTTGTTATGAAATGAAATCTCTTTGCCCGTTGACAAGAGGCTCGCGTCCGCTCGATAGAGGTTTTTTGTTCAGTTTTATAGCAAATGACTGTCCGCGTCCGTCTAAGAGAGAGTCCGCCTAAGGGAGTGAAATGTGTTCTAAAAATTGTATTTTAAACTTGGTGCATAAGAAACTGTCCGCCCAAAGGAGGTGTCCGTCTAATAGACGTGTCCGTTAGGAGAGGTTTCTCTGTAATTGTTTCTTGGATCTTTTATATCACATTGCTTTCCACTTTTCAATCGCTGCTTATTTATATCCTTCAATATTTTTAAATAAATTCCAACTTAGCCACGCGTATATCCAAAAGTTTCCCATATTTTAAGGCGCGTAAGCCCATGAATGAATAAAGCTCCACACCTTCGCCTTTCAACTAATCATTCAAAGCAGCGCCGCGCGGTTGTTGTAGCTGTTGAAATCATGAAATTAAATAAAGAATGCAGCTCATCTAAAGCTCAAGTTAGACAGCATTGATTGACAAGTGTATGAATATGCAAATTAATTTGAGGATTTTATGTAATTTTGGCAAATTGAAACCACTTTGGTGTCAGTGGCATACACTCACACACGCACACAGAGCAACACTGGAATGTTAGCAAATATTTGATAAGAAAAATGTTATTTTGAGCCATTTCATTTGCATACCTGGAAATCTTGCTGAACTGAAGGTAACACCAAAAGTATTAATACCTGCATATCTACATACAGCAGTGGGTAGCCAGGATTTTGGCAAGGGGGGAGTTAGGAAGCGAGTTTTAATCTTTTTTTGCTTAACATAAATTTGTTTAATTACTTCTTGTGTTGTAATGGGCACATATTTATGTACCGCCAACGTCATTAAACCATTTAACCCTTTAACCCTTTTTTAATTGTATAAAAATCAGGGATATTTAAGATAGGATATTCAACAACTGTAAAGCTAATGTACATATCAATATTTTAATTACTTGTCCGGTAGAGTTAGATAGATAAGTTTTTAGCCTCTTCAGAGTTTTTTACCAGAGTTTTTTACCCCAACTATAATATCAGCCAAGAAGTACAACGAAGAATCGCTTTTGCAAACAAGTGCTACTGAGTAATCAATTGAGAAGTAAAGCCCTCGCGAAGAATGAAAATAGCACTTTTTAAGACAGGTTTACCCGTACTCGCCCTGCTTTATGGTGCAGAAGTTTGGCGACCGACAACATCTGATGAGGCAGCTCTGGCAGTATTCGAGAGAAAGGTTTTCGAAAGATTTACAGACCCTTACTCGTTGGCGACGGCGAGTATCGAAGAAGATTTAAAGACGAGCTCTATGAGCTATGTGCCCAGGGGATTTGTTGGCTAGGCCATGTTGTGTGAGTCAATTAATATGCTCCGGACCAGAAGGTATTATTTTCGGCACCCGCCAGTGGTCGCAAAGAAAGAGAGAGACCAACACTTCCATGGACGAACCAAGTGGAGCCCGTTTTGCGATTCTGTGGTGTTGCCATTTGGCACCAGTTGCAGCAGGAAGAAACGACTGGCGAGATATGTTGGACGGCCAAAATCGTTGAAACGGTTAAGCGCTATTTATAGCAGAAGAAGAGTAAAAAGGTGCGTACTGCTTTTGAAGTGGAAACGGGGAGAGTTGGAAAAATTTGCAGCAATTTGTTATATTTTGGTTTTGAAAACGTGGTTTATAGAATACAGCAAGCTTAAATAAATTTGGGGCATTTTCTTCACTGTGGTTTGTTGCAAACTCAAAGAACGTTTTATGTTGAGTGAATCGAGTATCTGTTTGCATTATTATATGACCAATAAACGGATAGAAAACAGAAATCTTGAAATAAACAGCTGAATTATATGCTTGCAGATTTTGAGTAGATTTCTATCGGTTCTTTTTGATTTCAACATCCATGTCGTCTGCATATTTTCACAAGTTCTGAACAATTTTTCAAAGTAATGTTCATCGCAACGTCACTTAGTCTTTTGCGAAATCCACTACAAGCGCTAAATCAATCTCTATTTCTTGGAGTTTTTTACACAAAGGCAGAACGCACGATTTTTTAGTAAGGGATTTTTAGTTTTGTGTTAACAAAATTGCCAAAAGACTGCGTTTATTATTTGAAAAAAAAAAATTGTCTTTAATGTTGACCTAAAAATTTTATAATACTTAATTTTGATGAAACTTGATTAAATTTTCTTAGGTTTTGTACAAAGTTTGAAACTTGTTCTTGCATGCTTTTTCTTAGATAAGCTGCCGTTTTAGCATCATTCAGTTTTTATCCATCTGTGTACCAAGCCTCTGAATCATGTTAAGTAGATTGATTCCATATTTCCCAAAACATTCAGTCCACAATGGATACCTCAAAGTTGCGTGAAATCCAAGGCAAACTCAAACAAGTAAGTGGATTTAAGTGCTGGTGGGATGAGACCTATAAGCTGACCTCCGATAACAAGGCTGCTGAATCCTGAATCGGGTTGTAGCTCAGGCAACATCAAAAGTTAAAATTTAAACATTTTCTTTGCACAGCTGATTCTTATCTCGACAAGGAAATTTTGGTCATTGGGATTGAAAACTTACCGTGTGGGGATTTCGAGTTTTATTATGAAAAATAAATCAATAATCAAGAATGAATAAAAAAATAAAAATAATCATTATTTTTTGCGGTCCATGTATCCAACCAGGTAGAAGTTCAAGCGATGTGGTGAAGGGTGGTAAGTTAACAGAGGTAAAATAGTTTACTTATCATAAGTTGAGACGTTTTATTTTGATTCTACATTTAAATAAAAAAGCTTTTATTATGATATGAGCACTCAGCAGTAGTCTGGATATATCTGTGTAGAGCAAAAAAAATTTCATAATACAACTTCAATTTCTTACCGTGTACAGTTAAATTCGTATGCCAAATTTGGTTTGCCTCACATTTTGCTCATGTCATTATGCTAATGGGCGAGTAGACTAATCAATCAATCAATTTATTTTCTGAGTCTGAAAATTTGCCGATCAAGTTTAAAATAGCTTGAATATTATGCACAACAAGTTATTAAATCTAATATAGAGTCGGCTGCCTTGGATTTTACACATTTTAGCTACTTTATTTGGAGTACAATAAATTTGCCGGGTACTTATGAATATGTTAACCCTATTTACATATGTACATACAGTGCATTACAATGAAAATTATCCACTTGGTTGTGACTCAAAACGTGTAAAGGGGGTCACTTTATTTCAAAGTTCGACCTTCTTTCTGAAACTTGTTTATATAGTTCACAACAAAAAAAAATATGTTTTGGGCAGTTTATCGAAATTCGAGTTATTTTGTAAATTATAGCTGGGTAAACATTTGTGAAGTAAGCCACCTTACATTTTTTCGAAGGATATTTATTCTAATGAAATGAAACAAAAATACATATTTCACAATTTTCCGAAACTCGAACTATTTTCTAGATTATATTTATGAACATATTTTCGAAGTTCTGAAGTTTTTGTTTACTTTCTTCCAAATATTTGATTTTGCTCATTTTTGAAATATATATATAAGATGTTATCCTCTTTCAAACTGCATTATTTATTTTGGCATATTTACTTAGAATATTAGAAGATAACATCTTGTATTTATATTTAAGAAATTAGTCAAATCGGACTAGTCCATCTCGAGAAATTGACAAAAACTAGAGAGCTTCGAAAATAAGTTTATAGCTATAACTTCGAAAATATCTCGAATTTCGAAAAACTGGTCCTAACGTAGAAAGTAAGTCGAACTTCGAAAAAAAGTGGCCCACTTCACAAATTGTCACCCAGCTATGAACCTATTTTTGAAGTTCAACTGTTTTTGCTTATTTGCTCGCGATTGGTCAAACCGATTTTGCTCATTTCATATTGAAATATGTACGCAAGATGGTTTTTCTGCAAAAATTGTTCACATTTCTTTGAATATCGATTACTTTGTAGTGGTCAGGTAACGGTTTTCTAAAATGTTGCTGGGCATTACATTACACACTTCTAGCAGAAAAGAGGTAATTAAATTTTTTCCGAAGAAATATTATTAAAACATACAAAACATTTTCAACTTTCTAGTCAATTTTATTGAAAAAATTAAAGTTCATTTAAGAGTATTATAATGTTTTTGAATCATTTCTTGTTAGTTTTCGTTTTTAGAAAACATGTTTTGTTTTGGATTCAAACCGCATATCTGTTCCGTCTTTCCCAAAGATATTTTATTTTTACTTAAACTTGACGAAGCCACAAAGAAAATGGGAAGGTTTCCGGCTTCGTGTTGTATTTTTTTTGTTGTCAAATTCTTTTGAGTTGAATATTTTATTTTATTTCAAAACAATTTTATTTTGCTTTCAATATTATAAATGACTAAAAGTCCATATTTATTGTGTTTAAACTATCCGGAAAAAAAAATGTTTCAGATACTTACCTTAAGAAGCCTGTGGATCTCACAAAATATGTAAACTTTGAGAGTATAGAGTGAAAAAAGTAGTAAATCCACTACGATCATAGTTAAGTTCTTCTTTGCTACTGAGTTGTGTAATAGATACAAGTACTTATACAAAAATTATCGCACTTCAATATTTACAGTACATTTTAGACGGAACCAAGAAACAATTGTTTTTTTTTTTCAAAATGGGGAAGCAAAGGATTGAATTAAGAAGGTTTAAGACAGTAACATTAGCTTTAAAAAGTCCATCTTCGATAGTTCAGAATTTTTAGGGCTGATACCTTCTTTATTTTAAAACTGCCAAATCATTGAAGCAAAAATACGGTTTTGAAGGAAATTTAATTAATTTAAAAAGTGCTGAATTAAAATTTTCGGAAATAGGGCCGTTTACGAGAACTCAAGCTTTAAACATGCACTTTTTATTTGAATCACTATATTATTTTTTTGTTTTTCATTAAATTTCTGCCAGCGTTGTAGGTGTGATATAAACATATATACAAATATAAATATAAAGCTCCACTTTGTATTAATTTTTGCATGGCGTATCAATTTACAATGCAATGCTTTGTGTTTTCTTTTTAGTTTTTAATAGCATAATCAATTTGAATGGCAGAGGTCAATCAAAGCGTGGAAACAAATAAACAACTGTGCTCGTTTAAAAGTGTTTGTTATACTTAGTAAACACATTCGAACATGTTTATATAGCAGAAGTAGCTTTCTTTTTGGCCTACAATTACGCTAATTAGAAGCTAGGTTTTTTTGGGGCTCCACTGTGCTTTTGTTTTGTACGAACTTTGGTTGATTAATTCTGTAAATATTTTTGTATAGAAAAAATTAAAAAAAAAAATTGCTTCCAAATTACTCAACCTATTTGCGTTCTTTTATTAGCTTTGCTTTTAACTCTGTTTTAGCTTCACAACTTATCTGTGAGAGACGATGTATCTTTATATTTATTTATACGAGGTTTAACTGGGTAAAAACGTTTGTAAGATGATTCAAGTAAAATAAAAGCATTTGTTTTGATACAAAATACTTGAGTTTTTTATGAGTGAAAGATAGGGACTGAATCATACATTTTGCCATAAAAATAACAAGTGTCTGCCTTTCTCCTACTCTTTTCAATTAAAAAACTTTTAATAATTAATTAAAAATGATTATTAAAAATAAAAACAATAACCATTTTCATAAAAATCCAAAAAGGGAAAAATTAATATTCCTGGCCTTGAGCTCGTTTCATGAATACTTTAAAATAAAATTTAATAAAATAAAATAAAATAAAAAAGAGTAAAATAAAACAAAATAAAATTAAAAAATATTTAATTGAATAAAAAAAATAAAAGAAGATAAAATAAAATAAAATAGAATAAGAAAAAAAAAATAAAATAAAATAGTTGATTTTTTATACCACCAATTTTGTTGATTTACGGCCTGTACATTTTTCAAGTATTCATAAAACGAGCTCAAGGCCAAGAATAATAATTTTTCACTTTTTTGAATTTTTATGAAAATTATTATTGTTTTTACTTATTAATAATCATTTTAATTAATTATTAAAAGTTTTTTGATTGAATAGAGTAGGAAAAATGTTTAGAGACAACTGCCATAGCTTTTCTTATAGATCCATTTCGGAAGCTGCTAGACTTCACTCATCAGAGAAATTTTGGCACGCATTGCTAACCATTAAGCTAATAATACGCTGGTTTTGATGTCATCTAAACTTCTAGTTCTATTATTCTTTTTACCATATGCATGAACCACTTCCGCCATTTGACTGTTAGTAGTGTGATTATTAATAAGTAAAAACAATAATAATTTTCATACAAATTCAAAAAAGTGAAAAATTATTATTCTTGGCCTTGAGCTTCATGAATACTTGTAAAATAAAATAAAATTAAATAAAATAAAATAAAATAATATAAAACAAAATAAAACAAACTAAAATAAAAAAAGTTAAAATAAAAACAAATAAGGAAAGGACTGTCTTCGACTGTGCCGAAGACTTTATACCTTTCATGAATACGCAACACGGTTTTAAGTATCCGATCCTTGCTCACATTTAGTAAAAACTCTGCAAAACTGATAATTTAAAGATACATAGCCCAAACCCCATTTATCGGAACAAACGATTGTATGGGAGCTGTATATTATGTTGGTCCGATCTGGGTGATTTTCACTACACACATAACATATCCAAAAAGTACTAAACCTGCAAAATTTTACGATCATAGCTTTTTAATTGCAAAATTTATAGTCCAAACCCCATTTATCGAAACTATCGATTGTATGGGAGCTATGCGTTGTATTCCTCCAATCTTGCTGATTCCGACAAATGATTAAGCTCATGCAAAATGGCGGCCTCATACCAAATTTCATCGAGATATCTCAAAAACTGAGGGACTAGTTTGCGTACAAACAGAGAGATGGACATGGCTAAATCGACTCAGCTCATCGCCCTTATCACTTCAGTATGCTTATTGGTGGGTCTATCTCTTCTTCTTCTTATAAACTTAAAACATCGCACCAAAGTTATAATACCATTTCGTGTTCATGAAAGGTGAAATAGAATCAAGTGCAAATATGGAATAAAGTAAAAATGGCACATTAGAGAAAAAATGCATTGTGACGCTACAGGGTATCATAGCCTAGTTTTTAGAGTATGAAGATTTAAGGTTTTCCGAATGATATTTAGGAGAGTGAAGAAAATTCTTTACACCAAATATTTTTTCAAATTCCTTCTGTTTTTAGTTTTTGCTTTGTATTTCAACACTTTTTAATATATGGAATCGCAATAAGAGTAAAGTTCATTAGCAATTCGAACTAATATTATTTTCAGTTCCTCTAGCTTTGCTACAAATAACGTAGGACATTTTTACCAAAATCTTCACTACACTACACTTATAGTTGATAAAAAAAATTTCTCAAGATTTCAATATTTTGGAAGCTTCAAAAGACGGTACAATAAACTTCAAAAAAAAATTGGTTGACCCAAATGTAACCGGATGCTACTCAATGTTATTATTTTGAATTCAAACACACGAATTAAGATTTTGATTATTTATTAATCATATTTTTTTTGAACAATCACAAAGTTGCTTAAAATCTTATATCTTTACTACATCAATTCATTAACTTTTAGTGCAACTGACAAGTGTGACAAGTGATAAAGAATATGTAGGTATGTATATTAATTGCTTTCAAATATATATGTAAATATGTTAAATTTACTAGATAAATATTTTTTTTTTTTTCAAATAATTTCCTGTTCAAACACCAAGACATCCGGAAAATATCCTTCCGCTTAACATTAAAATTAACTTTCACTTTCCTTTTCACCTGTCAGCTTGCCACCTTACACTCAACTAGTGTCATGTAGGAGTATATATGTATGTTTGTAGCTATGTATAAAATTTATTTAACGCTCCACTGCACCAACTCCTTCACTTCACGCGCTCCACATTTTCTTGTCAAGCACTTGAAGCCACATACATACGTACACACTCGTTTGTAGTTGACGCCTAACAAGGACCCGATTTGGCCTTATTCAATATGCGGCCCAAGCGCTTGTAATCTTTTTGGGTGCACTCAAACTCGCAAACATTCTTGTAGGTTATACCATTTGTACCACAGACTTGTTCCTTCTTTGTTAGATCGCATGGGCATAATGATGCTTGCGTGACGGTGATGAATGCAGCCACATAAATTAGGAGAGCGAAGAATATCGAAAAGGACTTCATGATTGAAAAGTGTTGTTGTTGTGTGTATTTT
This sequence comes from Merzomyia westermanni, assembly GCA_949987695.1. Lineage (NCBI taxonomy): Eukaryota > Metazoa > Arthropoda > Insecta > Diptera > Tephritidae > Merzomyia > Merzomyia westermanni. Next base: position 22,487,442 of record OX465289.1, read on the forward strand.
AATTAAACCGATTTTATTTTGCTCAACCTATGCAATTACTTTGAAAGCAAACGTATGGGCTGCGCGTCGAATTAAAACTGAATTAAAGCTACGACGAGCGAAGCATCTAAAAGCAGTTCTAAGTAAATGAGGCGTTTGTGAGAAACTCAGCGCAGATGAGTTGATAAATGAGTGGAACGCTTTTGTTTGGTTTGGATTTTTTTTACTATACCCAGCTGTGATAATTTGTGTGATTTCGGTTTAGCTAAGCCTACTGATGGAAACGGCTTCAAAAAAGTGATATGCCAATTCAAATGGACTCATCTATATTTCCCATTCATCCAATAATCCGTCAATAATTTTATAACTTTAATTTTACAACATCAGTCTCTCTACTTGTATATGCGTGAATTCCTTGGTCCATCACTATATCTACCATTCGCAGCGGGTTTGTTGGCTACGCTATGCTATGCAAATATATGGGAAACCACCTATAAACAACAACCAAGTGGAGACCAAGTTAAAATCCCAACAGGCATCATTTAGTGGAGTGAATACCAATTAACTAAGTAGTAAGCTGCATGGTTTTTCCCGCAATACCAACGCTGAAGGAAATTTAACCCTGACTTGTCCAACCTTTATATCGCTAAAAAGGTAGGACTGGTGTGCTTTGATACTCAACTGCCACAATCGCCCATGCGATTAAGTACAAAGAAATGACGATGATGGTGAAGTCAGTAATTAAGTCATATCATTAAAATTAGTCCTTACCTCCATCTCATTCTTCAAGCAACAGCCAACCTCTCCATGCGTCTGTCTATATATCTCTTATATTGATAACGCACTCCTCTGTCAGCTTGCAAGTCTATTGACCCATACAAATGGATGGAACTAGAAAGCTCAATGAAATAGGGCACAAACCTTTTTAGTCCTTGAAGGAAAAAATGAATAATTAAATTGAAGGCGAAAAACTTATGAGGTCTCTGGTCATCTGGTCAAATAGTGTAGTGACTCTCTCAGACATTTATGATTCGCGTCTTAATAGTGTCGTATTCCAACGTACCTCTGCTAGATTCTTGGAACAAGCTATTGCACAAAGAAAATTTGCCAAGGTTCGATAGTCGTTTTTCGCTGTGAAGCTCTGGTCTACGGTAGAGTACAGCGCGGCTGGGAGATATATGTCGAGATGTATTTTGCATTTCCTAAGATGTCTGAAATCAGGACCAGCTTTTAGGTGGATTAGCTGGATCCAATCGTTAGAACTGCAGGCACAATGACCCTATTGGTATCCTAAACAATTCTTCTCTTGAAGAGCTTCAATGTGATATTTGCGACAGTAAGGACCTTAATGGGTCACTAAATATGTAAGATGCGAGTGATCTCATGAGATAAAATGGCTCCAAAATGGATTATGGTTTGAGCTGGGCCTTGCCAAAGCAACTGGATTGCGTACTTTCCATCCATCAGCCAAAAATCGGACCAATTCAAATATGAAGTCCTAATCTGCTACTGAAAGTATCAATATAAGAAAAATATCTCATAACTCGCAACTGGGTACATAAATTTTAGTTCTTTACGAGCTTGTACTTTCTTGTTGCTTTTATTTTAAACAAACAACTATCATTGTGATGCAAATTTTTGACTTTCAGCACAAAGCTGTTTATTCATAAAAAACTACGTAGGTGTGTTGAATTGTACACATGTGTGCTCAAAGCGTTAAGTGTATTAATTATATATTGTTAACGAGTATTCGTAATATATGTTCAGATGCGTTCGAGCACGAGTGACGTTTTAATTAAAAGTCTGCTAAATATTTTGCACTGCGAATGTACGCTCATGTGAGCTCGTGTATGCTCTGTTTAATTTAGACTTGAGGAGTGTGTATGAATAATAATCTATTGGAATTCTCAATTAAAACTTCTGAACACTCAATAACAGATGTGTGCGGTGGTTTTTTTTTTTTATTAAATTTTTATTAGTTTGACTTCTTATTTGTCCTCACATTTTCAATTAAATTCATCGATTTTTATGTGGTTTCCCTAGGAGCTAGAGATCTGAAACTCTTGCTCGAGTCCGTTGAGAGTACATGATATCATCGAAAAATCTCGGTAGATGGCGCACTTGGATATTTAGTAATTTAGTGCAAAGCTAGCTGATGGCTGCGGTCGAGAGCTTCAGGTGGACTAACAGATCTTTAACAAAAATTACACAGCACAGTCCGCTATAAATGCAGGACAAAGCAAAATTCAGCGAAAATGTTTACTTTAAGCGATTTTCAAGTCAACTTTCGGTAAGGTAGGGATCTGAAGAAAAAATTGCACTAGGTGGCGCACGGATAAATGTATTAAGAAACCTCAAAAAAAATAAAAATATGTAGATATGATTTATAAATTTTAAAAATCTGCTATTATATAATAAGTAGAAATGCACTAGTAAATTTTGTCTTTAAGCAAGCGGTATTTATCATCAACGAATTTCAAGCTCAAGTTGGCTTTTCCTTTTTGTTACATTTATATAAACGTAGTCTTATAAAATCTTGCAATTTTGTCTCCATATTTTTTTATTATCTTTTCGCATAGTAAAATTGGAACACGCCATGGTCTGTAGATTGTAATTATCAAAGAAAAATAAATAATAAGTGCATTCATTACAAAAGCGAAAGTCAAAACGACAATTTTTAGAATTTTTGTTTGTCCATCTAAATGTTTGTACGCGCATCACTCAATTACGGTTGCATAGAATTGAATGCTTCTTTCACATCTGTATTATTAAATGCCTAACTCAAAGTTTAGTCGCAATATAAATATTTTGTGCTCACATCACGCAGTGGTGGCTACACAATTAGCTCAAAATCTTTACGTACATATAGCACAATCATAACAGACTGTTACTTGTACTAGTAAAAGTAAAATGTAAAAGTGCATAGTGGTTTATTCATTCATTGTCGCAGTAGAAGCAAAAATACGGTTTTTGAAATTTTTGTTCGTCTGTCTATATATTTGTACGCGCATCAATCAAAAACAGCTGCATGGAATTTAATGATTTTTTCACCGCTGTTCTATCTTGAAATATAAAACACATTTTGCGGTTAATATTGTATATACAAATTTTATTTGTGTTAGTGGCACCATGACGGTCATCTAATATAATACCAATATACTAAAATAAATGTGACTACACTTACGCTTAAAATATTTCATGTTTATTCTATAAATTGGTAGTAAATTAAAAATCAACTTGAAAACTACTTAAAACATCATTAATTTTGCTCAATTCAATCCACTTCTCTTTCAACTCTTCACAATTGGCATCTCTGTATTTCTGCCATTTCGTTCTTTCTTTTGCTCTATTTCTTTAGCGTGTATTTTGCGCGCTTCTTGTATTTTACATGGTTGACAATTAATTGCTGCACATTTGGTAATTAAGGCAAAAATCACCAGGACTGTTGCTAGGAAATAAAAAAATCTCATTTTTTGACAAACAATAAAACTTAGTGCACCAGAGCAAATGTAAAAGTTGACTAACATCAGAATAAGAGGCAAAATCCTAAATTACCCACATATAAACACATTTATTATTTCTTTTTTACGCATCCCATATCGCGCTGCTATTTACTTTTGAAAATCGTTCAACTCGAAAAATCATTTTCTGCAAAAAAAAGCGAAAAAGTGAATGTCTCTCCTATAAGCGTAAAAACAATTTTTATTTTTAATATATTTTTTCTAGTTAGTAGTGTTACTCTTGTTTAGCCAACGGCACCGATAGATCGGTATTATATTAGGGAACCTGATAGTATGCACAATTGCAAAACACGCAATTTTGGAGTTAGCTTCTTTTAGGTGTCACCTTGTATACACAAATTGCTTTTATTAGGTTACAATGCATATATAATATCTTAGAGGTAGGGTAACTTTCAGCTAGTTTTTAAAATAGCCCAAGTCTTATTTCAGGACAAATGAAAATACCCAGCAAGCATTTCTGTAAATATTTTTAAAAATAACTTGAAACAAACTTGCTTTAATGACCGATTTATAAGCGTTTGCAGTATTAACCTCGTTGAAGGTTTAAAGGAAGCTTTTTTAAGAACTGGTTTAAGTCACTAAGCGCGTTACAAATATTTTTTCATAACTGTAGTATTGAATAAACTAAATCAATAAATTGAAGTGGGATTTTTATAAATATTTAATCCTACAAACATTCTCGGCGTGTTCATAATTTAGGAGCCCGAAATATGAGAAAAGTATGATCCTCAGAAATATAATCATATAGGAATCTTTATGAGCCGTATTAGATTAAGATTAGATTAAGGCCGAGCTTTTCTGCCAATTTATGGTGTGCTGCTTCTACAAGTTGGCGTGACCTAGAGTTTTTGCCCACTGTTATCTGAAAAGCAGATGAATTTTTGGTGTGAAGCCTTAAATGGCAGAAATACAATCGGAGTGTCAGCCAAACCACTGCCAAGTGGCGACCCCGTTTCAGACTTTTCAAACCACTTTTAATGTTACTTGATCCAGGACTCGAACCTAGGAGCTTCGGTGTGGTAGACTAGCAAAGATGAGACTTTTAAGGGTTTTCTCCCAAATACTTTTCATCAAAATAAACATAACCAATATTTGCGTACATGCAAAACTCCGAAAGGCGTACTTTAGGGCCCAAAAAGAGCAGATTGTAAGGAATATAAATCACTCCGAAAAGCTTCATATATAACTCTTTTTCGAGTCCAACAAGTACCGATTATGCGACCAAGAAATGTCATATATGCATAACTCCTATGATGTGTGAAATTAGAATCATATCGGACAATCACCGCAAGAAGGAAATACTTTAGTTTCGGACTCACAAATTATCTCATAAAAGGCGTAGACACTCCCACTCAGGACAATTTTTTGACTCACTTATGACTCCGATGGTTTGACAAGACACAATTTCAAAAAAAATGTATTTAATTAAACCTTTAATAACTTTTTACAATATTTAGCTTCAGTACATTTAAATACAAATATACCTCCCCTTTTGCAGCAAATTGATATCGCCATGATGTGTTTTTTGAATAACTTCACATACCAATTGCCTCATTAGTAAGTTCAGTGTCATCACACTTTTCAACAACAGCTCGAATTTCCTAACCCTCCTCGCTTTCTGACCTTAATACTATCTAATCAATATTTTTTCAGCTTTTTTTTATGTTTTCCATCCATCCTATTAATGTTGTTTCTCACAATTTACATGCTTAATTGGAGAGTGCTCGATTACATACAAATGAACTACTGAATCAGTGAGCTGTAAAGAACTGAATTACGTCAAGCGAGATTCTTAGACAATGTTTATACAGGGCAACTCTGTCTTACAGGTTAGCTGGCAAATCACTTCAGCTACAACTCTGACTACCAAAAAACCCTTTTTCATATAAAAAAGGTAGTCACCTACTCCATCTCGGAGTACTTTATTTCTTTGCAAATTTTATTTTTTTTCTTTTTATATACACAAATAATACTGAAAAAAAACCAATATCAAAAATAATCAGAAAAAAGTCAAAAATAATCACAACTTTTTTTATAATTTTTGATTATTTTTGAGTTTTTTTTTACATACTTTTTTTAATTTTTTTTAGTTGTAATTAAATAATAATTGCCTTTTCTTTAAAAACAATTAAAATAATCATTACCAATTAAAAAAAACCGTCTAGTTAATTGATTACTTATTAATAATCAAGTTTAACATGTCTGGTTGTAATGTGTCAAAGTTTTTAAACATAATTTATTTGTACTGGCGAACACTTACTTGAAATAAATTTGTATAGCTGGTCTGAAATAAACTGCTTGTCTTTTTGATAAGCTGTAAATGTTTTTAATAAATCTACAACTATAAATAACACTGCTCGTCTCTCTCTATTAGGGGTCTATGAGCGGGCTATGCGAGATTTAGTTGCTTATCATTGAGTTTCCCTACGTGGTCATTATGTATTTTTAATTGTACTGGAAAAGCTTTTATTGTACTGGTAAAGCTTTAATTGTACTGCTAAAGTTTTGAAGCAGCCCTACAACAAAGACAGTTCTCTCCGTTAAGCTAGGCGTATATTGTCCGCAGTGTGACCAGGCTAGCCTTTTCGAGGCTAGATTTAGCCTTTTTTCTGCGCTTTAACCTCATAATTTGGGTTTTAGCTTCGTGGCTGTTTTGTAGCGTTTTTTTACTTCAAACCTTTTCTGGTCGCAACGCCATATTTAATATATATAAATATATAAACTTTCTTTGTTTTTGATGGCTATATATAAAATTAAAGTTGAATGAATGAATTGATGACGAAATATAGAAAATTATTCGTAAAAATTGTCAACTATTTTTAATGGAGTTGATAACCCAATTGCAATGAACTCTTTACAAAAGATCAATTTTTTTTCAGCTGATAATTCTTTGAAAGTTCAAAGCCGGATGTATTTTCTCACTTTCAAAAAGAAAAGTCTAGGTATTCTCCAAGTCAAGTAGCACTGATTGAGCTGCATTGGCGAAAGCTAATAACCGTTCAGTGGACAAGTGTCACCTCTACCATTGAATTTTAGGCGGAAGTCCGAGAACATAAAAACTCATTAAACGAACCCCCTTTTTTGGAAGTGGTAGAATTCGTATTCAACTTTTTGGTGTTACCTTTCAGTAAGACGGAGGTTGAAAGAATTTTTAGTGCCATGAACATTTTAAAAAGTAAAGTTAAGGAACAGGATAAAAATTAAAATGCTTAGCTCGCTGCTTAATATTAGATGTTCGTTAAAACGCTTATCCAAATGTTGCACTGATTTTGAAATTACCGATGATCTCATCTCTATGATAAATAACCAAACTTTGTACGCAGACTCAAACCCTGACACATCAGATGAAGAAAATATTATAAAATTAATTAGTTTGAAGTGATTTTTCTATAGTATGTATTTCTTTGAAAAAATGCCTAGCCAAGAGAAATAGTTCCCTTAAGTTATGTCTATAACTTTATATGCAAAAATTTTAAACTAAAATGAAACATGTCATGCCATACCATCGCTGTGCATAACGTTGTAATTTTTCCTCTAATATCAATTAACAAACAAAACATAAAAACAAAAATTCGAGCTTTGCTCCAACAACAATCACCATAAAATAAAAAAATTTTGAATGGATTTCGTAAAAAAATTTCTGACATCTTTTTACATTTTTTTTCTTAATTTTAGCCTTTTCTAACCTTTTTTTTTTTGTGCCGATTCAGCCTTTTTTTTTCTATCACCTGGTCATACTGATTGTCCGCTCAGGGTGTTGCAGATAGCTAGAGGATGCCTGCTTGAAAAAACAGAAAATTTCTGGTACGTAATCTAAGCTAATAACGAGCTTAACTATCTCGGCTGCTAACACGTTGTCACTAATAAAGCTTCTTAAATTGATTCCTCCAAATGTTTTCATTAAAGGTACTGATCTCGAGATATATTCTAAGTATTTCCGCAGATTATATTCAACACTTCTAACAAAAAATAGACTAAGCATGAACTTTGCCTACTCGGTCCACCCTAATTTAAATTAAATAAAGTTGTACATACCATTATACCTACATACATACATTTATAAAAGGCAAGCAATAATCTACAGCGCGAGAATTTATTTTAGCGCTAGTTCGTTAGCATTGACGTTTGCTGAAAGCACCATTATTGGTAAGCTTTGTTATAAAAGCTGTAAGCTTTGGGCTAGTATCACAGTTAAGCATAAGCCTTTAAGAAAAGACTAATAACTGTTAAGCTTTAATGTTAGCAATTTATCAAAGAATGTTTGCCAAAAGCTTTTTACATTTGACGGCATTTCGTTGTCAAAAGTTTGCTGTGACCATTTTTTTCTTGCACTCCTTATTTAGAAAAGTATTTCCCCCCAACGTATCGAATGAATGTTGTTTTTTTATAGTCAAATATTTATAATTATTGGTTTTAAAATATTGCTGTTTCTATGAAAAGTTTGAATCAGAAATTTTTTTAGCCTGTGATGCCATAAATTTGCATACAGGGTGGTTAACTCGTAATTACAAAGCTGCTTTGCACCGATAGAGCTCCGGATTAAGCTGAGCTCAACTTGATAATTGCTTGGCACCTAAACACGAGTCTCTTGATGGTTACACAATATTGTTTTGTAAATTGAGACATAGTAATTGGACAGGGTGATAATTAGCTGCATGGGTCTCATCACTTTACAAGATGTGCCGTCCGCCCAGACATGTATCTCACAAAGACGTTAGATAAAACAATTTCGCATATTTATTTTGTAACATGTTATAGCAACTGATTGATCTCTAGACGACTTCTTGAAACGGAAGGACTTTGGTGCCTCTCCACTTAGTTGTCAAACTAAACGAGAAGTCTTTCGAGCATATGGAAAACATGTTAAGCGTGTTTTTTGACATCGCTTAAGTATATAAAATTATCCCGTCTAGGACTATAGAAATATTCCAGATAGCATTAGGAATTGATTTTAGTCTAAATTTGTTTAATATTTTATAACTTATAAATTAGATTACAAACATTCTTAGCATTGATTCTTTGCTCCACCCTATATTTAATTATCTTTTTAAAGGTAGTTAATAATTAACACCCATATACGAGTAATATGCACCGGTACCTATTTATGCGTTTCCCCAATTTTTACATATACCTACAGTGTTATATCAAACATTAAGAACACCTAAAGAAATGTATTTTTATATTCCCAAACTTTGTCTCAATAGCGGGTAAATTTTTCAAAATATTACAAGGAGTTAACATTTATTTTTTGTCGAGGGTCTCTTCCGATTTAGGGAGTTTGACAGATAACTTCTTATCATAGAGGCAACGCTTGCAACAAACGTTATTATTGGCTACTTTTTGTTTGAGGGGAAAAGGGAAGGGGAACGTAGAGGGATGAATGAAGAGAATACAATTTATCAAATGTAGACAAGTCAATAAACTGAGAGGAGAACGTCTGCCGGGTATGCTAGGTTTATATATTTTGGTCAAAATTTGTCATGTCCATTAACCCATACAAAGATATTTGTGTTTTCTGAATATCTAAAATATAATCGATGATATTAATGCGCAAGTTGAGTAAGTTTGACCCGCCTCACGGCCAAACTATACATCTAAGGTATAAACAATTAGGTATGTAATGATAGGCCTACCCAAGCAGCAGTGCAGTCAATCAAAAAAAAATTAAATAAAATTTATTGTAATATAGAAAAATCAGTTTAAAAATGATACCACCACAAATGCCAAACACGTATTTACTATAGAGCGTGTGAATAAACTTGTTATGCATTTTTGCTTTAGTTTTTTTTATTGCATTGATGGCTACGATGCCCAGTGTCAGCGGCACTCCTGAGAACACGACGAGTTGCTTTGAAGAAACGATGTATAAAAAAATAATATAAAATAAAATTAGTAAAATAAAATTTATTTAAAGAAAGTGAAGGGAAGGACAGGAAAAGAAAGGAAAGAAAAGAAAAGAAAAGAAAAGAAAAGAAAAGAAAAGAAAAGAAAAGAAAAGAAAAGAAAAGAAAAGAAAAGAAAAGAAAAGAAAAGAAAAGAAAAGAAAAGAAAAGAAAAGAAAAGAAAAGAAAAGAAAAGAAAAGAAAAGAAAAGAAAAGAAAAGAAAAGAAAAGAAAAGAAACGAAAAGAAAAGAAAAGAAAAGAAAAGAAAAGAAAAGAAAAGAAAAGAAAAGAAAAGAAAAGAAAAGAAAAGAAAAGAAAAGAAAAGAAAAGGAAAGACGAGGAAAGGAAAGGAAAGAAAAGAAAAGAAAAGAAAAGAAAAGAAAAGAAAAGGAAAGAAAAGAAAAGAAAAGAAATGAAAAGAAAAGAAAAGAAAAGAAAAGAAAAGAAAAGAAATGAAAAGAAAAGAAAAGAAAAGAAAAGGAAAGCAAACGAAAGGAAGAAAGTAAAGGAAAAGAGGCAATAAAAAAGAAAGCAATGAAATAAATTTAAAAAAAAGAGTGTAGAGAGAAGAAGAAATCAAAGAAAACGAAAATATATTAAAGGAAAGGAAAAGCAGAGAAAGGATGGAAAAAAGGCGGACGAAAGGAATAGCAAATAATTAAAATAAAATAAAGTTTTGTGGTTGAATTTCAACCACTTGTCCATCTCTAGTTATAATAATCTGCCTAGCTTTCCACGTCTTGATACAATATGTCGGGTTTATAAATCGTAATAAACAGCCATGATCATATCTAAGATGACAAAAACCATTGGTGCTGTGGTGTTTGCAATCATATTTTAACGCCTTTCTTAAACTTAAAACTGGTTCAGGTTGTACCTTTTCAAAAGTGGTCTTAATGTTTTAGCCATAACTGTACATTCAGACATGTTTAGGTAAGTCAATAAGAACAAGCCGTATTTTCACACTGAAAAATTATCTACCCAAGGCAAGGCAATTCAGTTAACTAACGATAGCATTAAAGTGAACTTCACGAAAACCAACAACAGCGCACTTAAGCAAAAACTAAAAACAAAATTATTACACAAATTAATTACAGAATTCAATTAATAGAAAACTACAGAAATTCAAATTAACAAAAAATGCAATTTCTACATTTCATCACATCGTTGCTATTGGGCATCATTCTGCTCACCACATTAAGCACAGCCGACTATAATGACGAAGACAGACCACTGTGTCCATGTCCACGTAACTTTGATCCAGTTTGTGCCGACAATTTGATTACCTATTCGAATCGTTGTGAATATGAGTGCGTACGTAGGGATGCGGAACGTCGAGGGCGTAGTCTAAATGTTTTACGCTCAGGGCATTGTTAAATGCACTTGTAGATGAGCTTTTGTAGTTGACAATAACTCTGTGAAGATTTAATTTGTTACAAATGTGATGTACCTTTATTAAAAACTAACCACAATTTGCATAAAAATTAAAAAAAAAAAACTATTCATGCTTTATAAAATGACATCCTGCACAAATTTTCATTAATAAAGCTTTTTGAATCTATTTTATATTTTATGATTTTGGAGTTACATTTATATTCAAATAATAATAAATAAAGTGATGTCATATGTGTACCTACTATCAAATAAAATAAATGACTTATAAATCATGCTTATGATTAACTTGTTTTATTGCAAACTTGGTTTTGCATCTTTTTGTCTGTATGTGCTTAAAACAATATTGAACAAAAATTTTTTGGTATAAAAACACTTGAGTAGGGTTACCTTTATATAAGTTATATATACGTATATGAGTAATTTATTGCTGGCTAAACACGTTATCAGTTGGCATAGTTATCTTTCATCGATAATACGAGTACAATGTTTCAATACGTCAGCGAAATTTAGCAAATAGTATATTTATTGCGATTTATACAAAAATTATTATACCCAGTTTCGACGGAACTTAATGTCTTATAGCCAGTTTTAATTGTTCCTATGTTGGTGTACTTAAATTGAATGATCCACCATTTGATGATCACTTCATTTGACCGTTTGATCGTTCAATACCGCTTTTTCTATTCTATCGATTTGTATATATATATATATATAGACATATCAAATAAAAGCAGAACAAGTACAGCTGTCGTCGGTTGAGACAATGTCTTTATACCTTTCATGAATACAAATAACAATTTTCAAACTGTGCAAAATATATAGCCCTAATCCTGTTCATAGGAACAATCGGTTACATACAAAAATGGTAAAAAATAGTATCGAACCTATCCCGAAATGTTGCTACCACTGTAGTGAATTTATCTTGAAAAAGTACCAAAATGGTCCCCAAAAACTTCCGAAATAGTCCCTAAATTATCCTAAAATGATGCCGAAAAACAATTACAAAATCATCCTGATGCTGCAACAATTTCGAATTTATCCTAAAAGAGTCTGGAAATAATCCAGAAAAGGCACGAAATAGTCCCAAAAACGTTAAATTACCCCAATGGACCCCTAAAGAGTTCTGAAGCTGTCCTAAAATTATCCCGAAATTATGCCGTCGAAGGTTCCGAAAATGATCCATAAGACGATCCCGAAATGACCCTGAAATGATGCTACAACAATCCTAAAGGTATCCCTAAAAAGACCCAAAAACGGTCCTGACAAGGTCCGCAAACAGTCCGCAAACGATCGTCTAGTTATTCCGAAATGATACTTAAAAAGTCCCGAAAACAATCCCGACACGAAATAATTACTAAACAGTTCCGAAAACTATCCCGGAAGAGTCACTAAATAATCCCAAAAAAGCCCAGAAACGGTCTCGATAACAATACTTTAATTATCTCTAAAGGGTCCCGAAATTATCTCCAAATAATCCGAACCATGCCTAATTCTGCTACAATTAGCTGCTTCCAAATTCCACTGCTATGTTCTACTACAACGTTTTATTTCCGTTGCATCAATAAAAATGACGATCTACGTCAAAAAAGACTTGAAAACTTAAAATAAGGGTCTTAATTTGAAATATGTTGGAGGCTAGCGCTGGAAGAAACATCGGGGTAATTGATATTTTTTGCTTCGATGTTAGTTTTTCGATGTTCGATGGGCGTTTTTTTATCTCTTACCAATACGCTGTACATCAATTTCCACTAGGTGGTGCACTGGTCGAGATAATTCAAAATTCTTGAAAAGCAGGGGGAAATCTTGCGATCGAGATTTGAGTAACTTTCCGGGGAGGTAGGGACTTGAAACTTTAGTTCAGAACTCGGTGGCAATGCCACACTTGATGAAACAAATTACGCAAGCTGCCAAGGTATCGAACTACATATTTAGAAAATACGTTTGAAATTAGCAAACAATTACAATTGCTTTTTGTAGGCAGTACTAAAATATGGAAAATAAAAGGATAATAAAATAATTGTACAGACTACCTTTATATTATTGTCGTTAAAAAGCAGAACCCGGTTTGTCCTTAACCAAAGACATGGTGTAGGTAGAAATTTTGCCTAAATGCTGCAGTTCAGTGGTTAGGAATTGACAAAGGAGCTTAAAATTATTATGTGAATATTATCAAAGTGATTACGGATGGAACACTTATTTTCAAATCTTAAGCCGCACAGTGGTCGGAATGAGAATTCTAGGTGTACAAAAGTCTCAAACTCGAACGTAGAAAACCGGCCTAATTCTGTCGCCCAACTATTATAGAATGTCTAGTGACAATACTCGTACTGTCCAATCCGTAACTCATTCTATGACTCTACCTGGTATTTACGCGTCTTCAAAAGTTGCCTACTTTACATATATAATTTTTTCTTAAAGCAAAGAGTTTGAATAATCTTTGCGTATCAGGCCAGAGTTTTAGTGTAACTATTTTTTTTCTTTTTCGAACTATTGTGAGAATTGAGATTTTGTATTAAGGTCATTAGAAGCTTATAAATTGTTCAATTAGGTCAGTCAAAATACCAATTTAAGTAAGTATAAAAAAAAATTTTATTTTTAGCATTTAACAGTGTGCCAAAATTTAGTGCCACACTCATCCAAAAAGAAAATTATTTTTCCTAATAAAGAAATATATGTACTAAACGTGCATTACTTTTTCTTACTTTGCCAGATCTTTTGGTTTATATAATGGATCTATGGTATGATTTTTTGTTTTATATGGTTTCCTTTCCTTGTTCTCAAATAAAATAAAATGTGAATTTGGACCTAAAAGTTATATTAATATATATATTATTTTTAATTATACCTAATAAAATGTGTTACTTACTATTCAGTAATTTTACATATGTATTTCTAACTCAGATAAAAATACTTGAAATAATTTTCTGTACTTCATGGCACAAAAACCTGAAATTTTTTGAACCTATATCGATATCAGCAACCGAAAACTAGTTGGAAAGGACATTTGTGACCATTTGGACGTAAGAAATAATTTTGTCCACCTAGAATTTTCATTCCGACCACTGTGAGCCGCAATTAATGAATTTGTTGATTTAGGTGTCAGTTTTGATACTAACTTTTCTTTTGTTAATCACATATACCAGGTGCCCACGAAAGCATATAGTAACCTTGACTTTCTACGCAGATATGCAAAAGTCTTCAAGGTTTGACACAAGCTCTCTTTATTTGGAACCCAGTTTATAGCTGTCATGCTGCTAGACTTGAAAGGGTTCAAAGTCAACTTCTTGAACTAACAAGCGCTTAGATATCACCTAAGGCGTCCGAAAGATGAAGAAATATCAATGATCTCTTTGTCAGATAATTATATATTTTTAATTTAAAATTCCAGATAAGAATGGAAATATAATAGCACAAGGCAGCAGAACAATAGAGGAAATTTAACAAAATACCTCAGAAATGGGTAACAAACTGTGTACACACAGCGCACATGCCTTTACATATGGGTTATACCAAATCTGCGTGGAGATTACAAAAGTATTTATTTCTGGTCGTATTCAACATTTCATTTTTAAAAAGTTGTTTAAGTTTTAATAGCAATGTAAATATTTAACGATTCTATAAATATTTATAAATATGCATACACTGTTAATTAACCAAAACTAATAAGGAAATAGTAAGTTCAGGGGTAGCCAAACATTATATACAACTAGTTTTCAGATTCGACATTCTCTCCGAAATATTTCAGATTTTAACAGACCAAAGTCTTTTATTTCTGTGCAATCCTATTAATCCAAAATCCATGAGTGCAACTATAGGCTGCGCATGCCGCGGTTTAACTATAATAACACTCAGAAGGGAATATTTCTCATCCTTTAACAATTATATAACATCCCCACAAGTGATAAATATTTTAAACATGAATTAGAGACTGGGCTAAAGCTCTCTTGCTCAAAACTTTTGCATTTGAAGTATTGTGCTCTCTTCCGCCACACTCCTTCTCATTCCCTTCAATCTCACAGAGCTAATTTCATCTGTACTTGTTCGCGTTCTCCTAATATTTCTCTTCGTGAATCTTGTTTCGACAGAACAAGTTGGGTCTTACTTTGATTGAGTTCTCGAGATTTCGAACATTTTGTCGTCTCAAATGAAAAACTCTTTGTTTCTATTTTTCGATAAACTCATTTTTAATTCCATATTGTTTTTGTTTTATTTTTTTGCCAAACAACATTTTATTAAAATTTTAACATAATTTTTGTACACTTTCAATATCAGCAAAAAACAAAAATGATTTAAATGACATCAGCATATTCAAACTTTATTTGCAAGCTCCTGTACGCAAAATTTTCAAAACTTTACCTGAGCGCGCCAACATATTTCTTTTGCAATCGAAAATGCAGCGATTGGAGTATGTGCGATTATCAGAACCACAAACTGGCACCAGGCTACGATCGCAGCTACATTGCTTCATAGCATTTTCCTCATCACCAACAACTGCTGCCTCAATTTCTGCATCAGTCAAACTTTGACTTCTACCAAGCTCTGCGCCACCACATACTCCCGAACGTAACAGCGCCAGACTGCGTCCTTTAAACGCTAATTTCTTGCGTGCACATTCATAGAGACAACGATTGGCATAGGTTTTCATATCGGTTGCGCAAACTGGCTCATATATGCGCCCGCAAATACATCTATCGACGCCATTTATAACGCCAGCTTCAACGCCAATGCTCGCGTATGCTCGATAAATGCCGAAGCAACATAACAGCACTAAGCTAATAGAAATCCTAGATAATTTCATTGAAATATGCATTTTGCACAATTTGTAGTGCAACGAGAATTATTTATTTGGAAACTTTTTAAATACGTGCAATTCTTCGAAAATACGCGAATAAACTGAAGTAGGAGGAGATAAAAGGCTTGGTAAGGGTATAGCTGCTAGCCTTTTTTATGCATTAAATATATGACCATATGCCACAGTTTTTATCAATTCCGCAATTATTTATAGCTTTATAGGCGATATCAGTCATTAAAGTTTATTGGGAAATGTGCTGGAATAGCATTCAGGCGGTACTACGTTCGAAGTTGAAGGCTCGTGAGATACCAAGCATTTTGATAGTGATAGCTTATCCGTATTATTCTATTTCCATGAACGCCGCTGTTGTTGTTGTTGTTGTGGCAACGCCGCTGCTACTTTTATATGAAATCTTAGTAGTTTTTCGGCAAATTCGGTCCAAAACTACAACTTTTCCAAGTGGACTTCAGGATCCGTAAAATGTACCTCAGAATGGTCAATTTTACTTCAGAAGTCGTAAAATGTATTTCAGAATAGTCAATTGCACTTCAGAAAGCGTAAAATATTTTTAGAATAATCAATTGTTCATCAGAAACCATCCATTGTACTTCAGAAAATATATCGAGTCTCGAAATCACTGTAATCTTTTTCGTAACTAATCAGTTCTTGAATATTTTATTGTATTACCAAGTTCATGAACAATAGTGATTGCGAGAAAAAAATTTAGAGCAGTGCGCGATACCCGACATTGCCGATAATTTCACAATCGATAGTTTCTAGTAATATTTTCACAATTGTGTCGAAAATGGCAAGATTATAGATGGCGTTGCTACTTTAAGGTGAAGAACCTTAGTTAAGTAGCATTAGTGGTTCTGATAACTTTGACTTTTAATGTAACTATTTTTATGAAATTAGAACTTCTAAATATCCGAAAAGTCTGTGGGATCTTCACGTTTGGCAAAAAATGGAAGAAAACTTCTTCTTGTGAAAAGTGTTCGCTCAGTTTTATTATCGTTATTGTAACTTCAAACAAAAAACTAAGGTATTATTCGTTATTGTCAGATCTAGTATTAAACTGAAAGTCAAACAAGTAAGGAAGTCTAAGTTTGGGTGGAACCGAACATGAGTTCTGAGTGGTAAATTAATTTGTTCGTATATAAATACTTTCCCTCCGAACCGCTGCTTACCACATTTTTTCAAATTTCCAATAGATGCACATTCTATGTCTGAAAAATTTGCGTTCAAATAGACAAACGAACAGACAGACAGACGGCGGAGAGACGGACATGGCTAAATTGACTCGGCTCATCGTTCTAGTCATTTCAGTATACTTATTGATGGCCCCATCTCTTTTTCTTCTCATACTTAAAAACGTTTAGTGTTCATGAAATGTAAGAAAATCAAAAAAGATATATAACTTACCTATTGCAGTGGGGTATTAACTACTATATATTTTGCTTGTGTGTTATCCGATATGCCTAATTTTTGGCAAGAGTTTACATACAATTGAGAAGCAGCTTACCAATTTTCATTGAAATATCTAATTGAAATAACAAGCAATCGCTTTTGAAAATAGCAGAACTTTTATGCTGAAAAGTGGGCGGCGCCACGCCTACTTCCCCATAATCCACAACACGTTTTTGCGGTCGAGTTTTGATTAAAAAGCTTATTATGTGTGCAAGATCTTATTGATAAAACTTGCATAGTTGTAGTCAAAAATATTTAAAAATGGGCCAATATTTTTTGCAACAAATCAACCCTCCGGGTTGGGGGTTTACAATATGGCATACCGGTAAGAGGCGACTAATATGCACAAAGGTAATGAAGTGCAACTCGATAGCTGGATATGATGCTTCTCATGAAGGGTGGCATAACCTAGAAGGTTCCACTGGTTATACCAAATTGCTACCACGACAGTCGGGCAGTGCTGCAAAGGAGTACCGGAGCGTACGGGGTTCTTATCCGTCAAAGGACTGGCACTTTCGACCCACACCGTCGGGGATTGTTTTTGTCGCTACATCAATAACAACAACAAAATAAATAAGCCAAAATAAGAAATGCAGTTGAGAAAAGAATACCATTTTGTATACATACAGAGGCCGACATAAGTTTATATACAGTATTTTCAGTCAATTTTGGTATTAATAAAATTATTTTAACAAAGCTTGAGTAAAAACATGTGCCAACGTCTAATACAGGGTGGCTGATGAATTTTGCTACATTAAGCAGTAAGGTCAGGCGACCTGGGTGGCCAACGGAATGTGGAGTTTCTGGATATCAGCTTATTGGGAAATTTTCGTCGCAATTCTGTCATAACAGGTTGGGCTATATGAGGAGCTGCACCATCTTGCTGAAACCACACAGAGTTGAAAGAAATTCTCATTCGGCGTTATTCTGGATAGAAAAACTCTCTCAACATGCTCAAGTAACGGTCTCCAGTAACCGTAACGGTGTGACCGTTTTCTTCGAAGAAGTAGGGCCCGACAATGCAGCGTGATGAAACTGCACACCACACTGTGACACGAAGTGGATGCAATTCCGTCTCAAGGAGTATCTGTGGGTTGGAAGCACTCCATATTCGACAATTTTGTTTGTTTATGTTGCCGTTTAAATCGAAATGGGCCTCGTCAGACATGAAAAGACAGTTTAACATGTTTCCATCCTCTTCCACCATTTGAAGCATCTTCTGGCAAAATTCCAAGCGAATCGGCAAGTCTGCAGCGTTCAGTTTGTTGGCCATTTGAATTTTATGTGGGAATAAGTCCAAATCTTTGTGCATAATTGACTGTAATGACTGTCTGCTTACACCCATTTGAGCAGATAAGCTTCTTGTCGAAACACGTGGATTGTTTTGTATGGCAGCAGCTACAGCAGCGATTGTTTCCTCCGTTCGAACTGAAGGGTTTCGATGGTAAGGTCTTCTGTTGACTGTCCCATGCTCGGCAAAATTGTTTACAAGTCTTATTATGGTCCATCTGCTCGGAGGATTGCCGCCAAACGTGCGCCTATACTCTCTTTGAACCGAAACTACGGACTCCAGTGCGTGATAGCGGCGGACAATCCAAATTCTTGTTTCAGTGTCCCAGTTATCCATTTTTGTTAAATGTAAAAGTCAATCTGCAAAATAAAAAAAAAATTAACCAGATTCATTAAATAGAAAAAAAGTTATTTAATTTTTTTTTGGTAGCGGCTTTCATTAGCCACTCTGTACAACAACTATAAAATCGGTTTTAAAAACGTACACAAAATTAGTGGAAATTCAAGAAATTTTATTAAAATTTTGCATATTTTTTTTCCAGAACTTTCAGAATTTTTTGGATTATACAGTTTTGTAGCCCATTAAATTTTATTATAATAAGGGGTTAATCTTAAGTTCGTGACACATTTCCCTAATTTTTGACAATTTTTTTTCTTCATACAAGTTTATCAATGCATTGTTTATCTATGAAATAAAATACTTTAGCTCGTCGGAAAAAAAATTGCCAAAAATCAGCAAAATGTGTCACGAACTTAAGATTAACCCCTTATTATATGGGCTATAAAATTGCATACTCCAAAAAATTCTGAAAATTCTGGAAAAAAGTTGAAAATTTTGCTAAAACTTCTTGGAATTTTCTCGAATTTTGCGTACATTTGCATAACATTTATAGTTTTTTTTAATAGAAACTGGCATATGGTTTTATATAGTCTTTGTTAATAATTTTATTAAGGCCGAAATTGGGGAAAATTGCCGAAAACGACTGTATGTACACTTATGTCCGCCACTGTATATATATTTTAAAACTGAGCAACATCCTACGGGTCAATCCTGAGAAATTAAACAAAAACTTGTGAACTTCGAAAATATGTTTATTAGTGTGGGTCGATTTGTATGGACGAAAGTTAACCGATATCGCGCCATCGATTTTTCGATAGGTTTTGGGCTCAGGAAAAAAAGTTTCACTACGCATATCCAAAAAAATTATTTTCGAGCCTGCGAAATTTCATTTTTTTGACTTTTTACTAAAAAAAATTTTCATTTGATTTTAAAACTTTCTTGTATACCCTGTCCGACCCAAAAAT
This sequence comes from Merzomyia westermanni, assembly GCA_949987695.1. NCBI lineage: Eukaryota > Metazoa > Arthropoda > Insecta > Diptera > Tephritidae > Merzomyia > Merzomyia westermanni. The sequence continues at coordinate 22,507,074 of OX465289.1, forward strand.
GTCCACTAAAAACGTTGGCGATAACAGTTTTTTGAAAAGAAAAATTTTTTTAATGTTTTGGGGAGTGGTTTGGTCAAAAAATTTACTCTTTCGCCATTTTTTTAAGGATTTTTTCAGCATACATGCAAAAATGTTTTCGATGAAAACGAATTTGTCTCATATTTCCTGTCACACTTAAAATTGTGCGCTAAAAACGTTGGCGATGACAGTTTTTTAAAAAAAAATTTTATTTTCGGGTTTTGGCAAAGTCGATTTTTCGACCACAACAAGTCCAAAACCCCGAAAATAAATTTTTTTTTCAAAACACCGTTATCGCCAACGTTTTTAGCGAACATTTTTGGGTCGGACAAAGTATACATGAAAATTGTAAAATCAAATGAAAATGTTTTTAGTAAAATGTCAAAAAAATTAAATTTCGCAGGCTCGAAAATAATTTTTTTGGGTATGGATAGTGAAACTTTTTTTTCGTGAGCCCAAAACCTATCGAAAAATCGATGTCGCGATATCGGTTAATAAATCGACCCAGTCTAATGTTTATAGCTATAACCACCCAATTTCATTAAAATACATGACTTCGAAAAAAATTTATGTGGCTCACTTCACAAATTTTTACCCAGTGGCAAAAACTTAAAAAAAAAGTACAAATTGTGTTCGAAAAACACGTAATTTTGTAATTTAAAATTATATTGACTGATTTTCGATGATTATATTAACTTTTTTTTTTTTTTTGCAAAATTTAGCTTTAAAAATCCAATATAAACTGTCGCTTTCAAAATAGCAACCAAACTTGTGGGTGCTTATAATTTTTTCTACTCGCTTAATTTTGTGCTGCTTGGCAAGCCTAAGCAAGCAGAAAAAACTTTAACCAGCATCAAAATGAACGATTATTTTTACTTATTTACTACGGAAAAAGATTTAAAATACCGACAACGTCATTTGTAATCGATTGGCATCCAAAAAAAAAACTTTATTCATAAGATTATTTGCAAAACTAAGAGCTTTATAGCCGCCATCTTCAATGTGAATATCCCTTATTAGTTTATCAGCCCTACAAACTTTAAAGTAAAGGGTGTTTTTTTTAGGGGTATAGAACTTCGAATTGAAATAAAACACAAGAAAATCGTCTTAAGGTCCATCAATTTGGCTTTTTTGGAAGGATAATTTTATGCCATTAATGTTTAAATATGATTTCGGGCATGTGGCCGCCGCGACTGGCTCGAATAAAGCCAATTCTACAGGTCCAATTTTCAACCACTTTTTCGAGCATATGGGGCCGTATGTCGGCAATAACGCCACGAATGTTGGCTTCCAATTCCCCTAACGTTTCTGGTTTGTTGGTGTAGACGAGCGACTTCACATATCCCCAAAGAAAATAATCCAATGGTGTCAAATCACACGACCTTGGTGGCCAATTGACAGGTCCATTCCGCGAAATTATGCGCTCATCGAATGTTTCCTTCAATAAATCGATTGTGACGTGCGCTGTGTGGCATGTAGCGCCGTCTTGTTGGAACCACAACTCATCCACATTCATGCCATCCAATTCGGGAACAAAATAGTCGGTTATCATGGCTCTATACCGGTCTCCATTAACGGTAGCTGCCTCTCCAGCATTATTGCGGAAGAAGTATGGCCCAATGACTCCACCAGCCCATAGAGCACACCAAACAGTCAGTTTTTGTGGATGTAATGGCGTTTCAAGGGTCTCATGTGGATTCTCTTCACTCCAAATGCGGCAATTTTGCTTGTTGACGTAGCCATTCACCAAAAATGAGCCTCATCACTGAACAAAATTTTGCGATGAAAATCAGCATCGAAATCAATCTCATTTTCGGCCCATACACCAAAATCACGACGCATTGCATGGTCTCGCGGCTTTAATTCTTGCACAAGCTGGATCTTGTAAGGTCGCAAGCCAAGATCTTTGCGCAAAATCTTCCATAAAGTTGATGGACAAAGCTCCAATTGCTGTGCACGGTGGCGAATCGATTCATTCGGGTCCTCTTCAACACTTTGCTCTACAGCGGCAATTGTTTCTTCGGTGCGCACTGTTCGACGTCTCTGCGGATGCGTATTATCACATAGAGTAAACGTAGTGCGAAAACGATCCATGGTTAACCGAATTAATTGCTCTGATGGACGATTATGTCGACCATAAAATGGACGGAGCTCACGGTAAACTTCGCGAACTGAACCATTATTTTCGAAATAAATTTGCACGATTTGCAAGCGTTGTTCTTTTGTCAACCTGTTCATGATGAAATGGCAAACCAAACTGAACATAAATGACATTAGAGTTGCCAGATTTGACCACAAAATGCCAGTTTTATCTCTATTCGAAAAACAAACCTGTAAAAAAACACCCTGTATATAACATAATTTCATTATACATTCCACTAATCTATATCTATATAACTAGTTAGTTTTAATGTAAATTGCAAAATTAAAATGCAATAAGCAAATAGATCCGTTTAATTTCTATAAATATATATATAATCTTTTTCTTAAAAAAAATGTATTCATTTTTTAAGTTGCATTTACATTATAAAAGTGTTACGTACATACATGCACATATCATTCGCCGCTCAAACAAGCTATACCCACACGCGATGTTGCTACGCCACTTCTTCAGCGACGACTAATTAAATCACAAAGAAAGAGCGTAACCTATCTATGTGATCTGAGCATGAACAATTGTACTATGAAACGCCGACCATTATTCTAGAGCATATCTTTAATGAGGTAACCAAGCATAATACCACAGTATCTGCAGGGTCTTGAACCTGAACGTAAACCGCTCTCTACCACGCCACATGTAAACCACTGATTTTAGTTATAAATTTGAAATTATATAATTTTAGGCGCATATTTTCTGATGTTAGCTCAGGTATAAATATAACGAAGCCGATTATGTTTTTAAATACAATTTTTAGAATAATTTCGATTTCTATGCCAGCCTCATATCTTTCTTTCAAACAATCTAAAGACCTATCTTGGCAGTTTGAAATTAAAAAGAAAAACACTACATCTAACTTCAACTTTATTTAATTATTTTTTTTTACAGTCGCCAGCACACCAGAAAGTATACCGAAACGTGAACGTGACGATCTTTCAACTGGCGGCATTGGTACGGTTTGTGGCAGTGCAACATCGATTGGCTCAACGAGTGCCAGCGTAACAAGTGATAGACGTACAAAAGCAGATAGTCCAACTGTCAGCAACACGACTGGCTTGATAGGCGGCAGTAGCGGTGGTGGTATAGGCGCTGGAAGCACATACACCAATGAAGAAATAAGTAGTGTAACAACAAATACAACAACACAAGCAATAAATAGTGCACTTGAGAGCGTGACCATCAATGGTCAAATTGGAAGTAAGTTTTAATTTAAGAAATCCAAATTTAAGCGCCCATTGATATCATTTGTTATTTGTTTTTAATTATTTTTTTAGTTAAATTTGAGTTAAAACTTTCTGTTAGCAGCTTACTTAGTGTTCATGTAAAGTTTCTATCATCATTGGTTAATGCCAGTTCTGATATCTTTATATGTGTTGAACTATTAATATTTGTTTCAGCATGCCTTATGAAGAGACTAATTGCACACATTTTAATTCAGACTTGTACGATAGGACTGAACCGCTTTCTACCACAACGAGTAGGGTCCGACATGTCAGTGGGGTATCTTCCTTAAACGGAGAGTCAATAGGAACATTTTCTAAGCCGTATCGTCTTCATTCATTCGCATAACACAACTTAGACAGCAAAGCCATACACTTTTATTTTCGCAATAAATACCATTCTTCTAATTTTAATTGCTTGAAGCACCTTTAATGCGTCTTCTGTGACCGATAGGAAAACCATGTGAGCTTCTTACTCGCACTTTCAAGTCAAATAGTTGAATGGTTCACTATGGCGTATACGTAACGCTTTTGGCAGCCAAATTCCCCTAAATGCCGTTAACAATATTCAACAACAAAACTCTTACATGGCAGGGTACAACATCAATAACAATAAATCTCGTACGGCCTAACACCATAAAAGAATAAGAAAAATAATTGAACGGTAAAGTAAACGGCGCCAAAACCATTGTGGTCGCCTACAAAAGGCGTTGTTGTAATTTTGGGTGTACCGTTAACGAGCATTGTAAGCATTGATGTATGCATGCAGGGTCGCATGCATGAGTGCATATATAAACAAATAAATGAAAAAACAAATGAACAAATAAATGAACATACGTGGTTATTTACAATAATTTGTAGACTTCAAGAAATGTGCTCAACGAAGCAATGAAACCAATGAGAAAATTAATGCGTTGGGATATATTTTATTATGTATTATATGATGCATACTTTTAGGCGTAATACATTTTTTTATAATAAAGGGTTAAACAATTCGTGTGGAAATTTGGATATTTTCCATGAATATGCGGTGCGCTGTGGAGAGTTTCTCAGTACAAGGGGGAAAAAGATAAGAAATAGATGCTTCAAAAAGAATATAATCATGGAAACGTGTTGAGTGGATTGAGCCAATTCCTGTCTGTCGATTTGAACTCAAACTAAATTTTTTTTTTGATCAATAATAGTATTATTTACTGGCTACTGATAATACAAACAAAATTGTTTAATTAAAAAAGCTGTAATCAGCTTCCGTTGTTTTAAAGTTGAATGAGAGCCGATATTCTGGTTTAATTTTGACAATTCAAATACCATTTTTTGTCGGCTTTAAACACTCACAAACAAGATCACATTTTTCATTTCACTAAGCCGAATCTATTTACATATTTTTTTAAGTTGATAATAACTATTATTAAATTACTATTATTTATTTGAAATGAAGGATTGAATACAGGCTATAGTTATAGTACTATTTCCAAAACAACCACGATTTCTCGGTAGACTAATTCGTATAGTTTTTTGTTGTTTCAGAACATCTTGCGGTTAATCGAACTAGTGCACTTCTCATTTGAAAGCCTAGTAGACTACGTCTCTTAAGCTATGCTAAGTGTATTTTTTTTATATTTTTTTTTTTACTTTCTTTATTTTTTTATTTTTTTTTTATTTTACTTATTTATTTTTTTTTTTAATTTTCATAAAAATTCAAAAAGTGAAAAGTTATTATTCTTGGCCTTGAGCTAGTTTCATGAATACTTGAAAATGTACAGGCCGTAAATCAACAAAAATTGTTGGTATAAAAAAGCAATAACAAAACCGAGAGCACGCGAAAGGCAGTTCTGCTGATGATGATAAAACAGATCTGTCACAAAACCCATCATGATCACACTACTAACTGTCAAATGAAAGAAGTGGTTCATGCATATGGTAAAGAAGCATAGAACTAGGAGTTTAGATGGCATCAAAATCAGCGTACTGTTAGCTTAATGGTTAGCCTTGTGTCCAAAATTTCTCTGATGAAGAAGCCTAGCAGCTTCC